>MU827996.1:0-16436 GCA_029204205.1 Desmophyllum pertusum
TTGGTTACGCTAAAATTTTTTCAAGCAAGGCAACCGTTGGACGGGACAATCCTGCTGGGGTATGTACGTTGGCTCAACAAGTGATCTAATCGGTTCTAAAACAAGTGAAAATGATGGAAGCAGAGATTTCCAGGTACAAACGTCGATTTTTAAGTTTTTTTCAGTACTATATTTCGAATGGGCCCAAAACCAGTCTTCTTCCAGGTTACAATGAGGAAATTTTACATTGATATACGTGATTTTACAATGAGGAAATTTTACATTGATATACATTAATTATACATTGGTTACGCTGACCGTGCGCGTGAGTCCGCCCACGCCCACCCGGAAAACCAATCAGTTTGCAGGATTCGCAGAATTCCGCCCGTTCGCACTCTGGAAGAAAAAAAATGGATATCCACTTATTATAAAAAAAAAAACTAGAAGTTTTGGAGTTTTACAAGGATTTCTCTCACTGAGGAAAAAATAATATATTTACCACTTCAACCAAATGATTATATCTTTCACATGTGAAGATATCGATTGACGTGACATTTGCTGGGACGAGCCAGAATCGAATTTTAAGGTCGAAACCATATTCGGTTCTTCCTCGGTCAATATCGTTCGGCAATCTTTCGCGTAATATTCGATAAAGTCGAATTTTTTTGGAAAACGTTCGTATGACCTTCGGACAACATTCGGAAAATACATGGTTGCTTGAAGATATGAAACTTCTCTTCTCGTGTTCAAGTCGATATCTCACTCGTTATCTGCGCAAGATGAACACTCGAAGATACATTTCATATCTCCGCGCCCCATGTATTATCCTCTAAGTGCACCTACAGACACAAATATAAGCCCAACCATCTTATCTTAAAAAAACGCTATTTTTTCCAATAATAATCCCACTAAAACAACCTTTTGCCACAAAAATAAGCCCAGGGCTTATTATCGTAATTTTACGGTGTGTGATTTATTTTATATTTTTAGTCAATTTTCATCAATTGACCTGCAATAGTTCACAGTGGCGTTATTGCTCAGTAGTATAGCGTTTGTACTGACATTTGAATTGTTTTGCTATAATTGTTCCGTCTAAAAACGCGTTTTGTGGGATTTAACGAATTTTAAAACAGGAGGCGTTTTATTTGTGTCTTTCCGTTATCAAACGAGCTGGGAACTGAAAAGATACCCGTGGGTTACTCCCCGTGGGTTACTCCCCGTGGTTTACTCCCCGTGGGTTACTTCCCGTGGGTTACTCCCCGTGGGTTACTCCCCGTGGGTTACTCCACATGGGTTACTCCCCGTTAACATGCTCTATAAAACTAGTGTTTTAGATCTAGTTATTGAACTTTCTGATAAAAAACGTTAATAGCAGATTTGCATCTGGCGTCATGTGACTACAACTACCAGAATCCTCCAGTTTTTCTTTTCTCATGCTATTAGAGCCATTGTTACTTAAAACCCCAATGGGATTTAAAAATTTAAATAAAAACGAAATGAATTCTGGTAGTTGTAGTCAAATGACGACATCGTGCAAGTGTGCTATTGTTTGCGTGTTCTTACATGTATCTGTGCGTTCGCCTTAACTTTCGCTTGAGTTAGCGTCTGAGTCGATTTCTAACTCAGGGAAGGGGGGCTTATTAGAGAGGGGGGCTTAATAGAGCTTTTACGGTATTTATTTTATTTTTATTTTTTTTATAAATTCCTGCCATGTCACAAACGGATTTCACCATGCCAATGACTCGTTCTACGAAAGCATACGAATTGAACTTGTGCCTCTATTTTACCTTGCAGACATATATCGGTCGTGTATTGATTGCTGTAAATCCTTTCAAGGATCTCGATCTTTACGGTCCAGATGTTCTGGAAATTTACTGCGAAGAATACAAAATCGAACAAACTCGAGCGTGAGATGAGCGGCATTACTGTAGCTCTTCACAGAGATCGTGTTTCTCGTTGTTCTACAGCCAAGCTACCAACATTCCAACCTCACAGGAAATTTGTAGAGAATCTTCTCAATAAACATAAGGTAATTCGACCAGGGTTGGGGCGGGGGACTCACATATAAAAGTGACGGGGGTGATCGTCGGAAATTTTGAAAATAATATAGTTTGGTGGGTGTGGCTTGAATTCACTTTTACCCCTAAACTAAAGAGAGGTACCAATTCTAAAAACAAAAACTAGTACTTATCAAGGGTACTGGGAAAACTACCAGGATAACTCTAACGGTGGTCATTTTAGATTTCAACACCCTAAGTGGTACTAAGCACGAATATAAATTATAACACCTAAGTGCGAGTGAATATGGGAGTCTTCCGAGGGATAATTCGCACGAAATAATACTTCTCAAATTCATTAATAATTCATTAAGTTGCAACAAAGGAAATTATAACCATGGACTGAGGTTTGGATATCATATATATTTGTTTACAATTTTATTTCTCCGCTACTTGTTTAGCTTTTGTTTCAAATAATTGAGAATTAATATTTTAAAAACGGATGTAATACTGTCTCAAGGGTAATCAATTTGTTCTTGCATGTGTGAGATTCCCTAGTTTGCGTCAATCCTCTTTATTTCATTATCAAATGAATATTTCATTTCGAATGCAAGTATAAACTTTTCTAATAAAAGTGGGGGAGAATAGGGGTATGCGAATCCGCCAATCCGCTATAATTTTTGGCAAAATCCATCGATCCGCAAATATTTTTGCTATAAATCCGAACCCGCGAAAACTTTGCAGGTACAATTGCAGGTCAAAAGTAGTTGGGGCACTTGTGGAAACTGTCTGAAAAGCAAATAATTATTCAGTACTACTCTAGTTGAAACCAAATGTTTTTTTCCGTTTCTTTGGACCATCCCTTAACCCACACATCCCCAGCCCCCTTTCACCCTAAGCAGTGTTGAAAAATATATGTAGTACTTAATGTATTTGTGTGGGATGGTCAAACTCAACATGCTTGGGGGGAGGGTGAAAAAGAAACAATGTCAGTGGCATCGCGGAAAGTGTCCCAACACTTATGACCCGCATTGTAGTCTTCAAGAGGCAAGAAGAAGAAAACAAGCAAGCCTGACTGAGCCAGCTGTTAACAGCTGCTGCTCAGAATAAGCGCTAGCGAAATAAGAAGTTTTATTTTTATTTTACTGCCGATCTTGGTTTTATTTGCTTTGCGAGACGTTATTGTTAGGCTTGGTTATTATCAATTATCTTAAAATAATTATTGTTTGCAGGAACCAAAGCCTCCTCATATTTATGCACTAACTAACAACATGTATCACAACATGACGATAGAAAAAGAAAAACCAGTGGCGTCATAATAAGGTACGAGGGAGTAAAACATGAAAGTTAGAGATGGCTTTAAAATAACGCTCCTTAACAAAAATATTACCTTATTAGTGTAAAAATAACGCTTGAAATTGGGGTGGAAATATCACAAGAGATATTTTACACTATAGGAGAGCGCGCAGTTTAGCAGTTTGCTTTGTTTGTAGTAATCTTGGTCTACCTTGCAGTAGGTTGGTCTGGGGTACGTGTATATGTGCACTGTATATTTTGTGTATTACATGGAAAACAATGTGTGGTGTTTGCAAGACTTTTTGAGTGTTTTGTACGGTCAAGCCATTCATTCATTCATTCATTCATTCATTCATTCATTCATTCATTCATTCATTCATTCATTCATTCATTCATTCATTCATTCATTCATTCATTCATTCATTCATTCCTTCCTTCCTTCATTAATTAATTAATTAATTAATTAATTAATTCCTTCCTTCCTTCCTTCCTTCCTTCCTTCCTTCCTTCATTCATTCATTCATTCATTTAATTAATTAACGATTACTAAAGTTACTTATGGGTTGCTTAAAGGTTGAAATTTATGTACAACTAATAAAGTTCATGTTGTTGTTGTTAATATTTTTATTCTGACTTTGTTGCACGCACATTTAAACAAAATATTCTCAAAGCTCGTAGTTAGCTTTTTCACATCATTCGTGTGTTTGATGAGGTTATGTTCTTGCCCTTGATAGTCAGCGTTCTCGACTCTAGATTCAAACAGTTGTTTCATTGATTGATATTTTGGATAGAGGAGATGTCATGGTAGCGAGTTTTGTAACTTCACATTATCAATGCATGTCATTTCGTGCAAGTAATTTTTCTTTCATTACATTATTATATACCTCACCTGTAACTTTTATAGCGACTCTTATATACTGTACGTGGTTTTTAAAATTGTAGTGGAGAAAGTGGAGCAGGTAAAACTGTATCTTCGAAGCACATAATGAACTGTATCAACAAAATTTCCGGGATGGGATCGGAAAGAATAGAGGTGAGATGTATGTTATTTATGTTTTTGTCACGCATTCCGAGCAAAAGCACCAGGAAATTAAAGCTCATCGAGTTTGCTGTTGTTGTTGTTGTTGTTGTTGTTGTTGTTGTGGCAACATTTGTGTGCGCTTGAATGAACGAAACAAAAAAGTATTCAATTGGTGAATATCGGTGTCATTATTAACATAAAAACTCTTTAGGACGCATCTCTCATCATTTGAGATGTCATCAAAAACTTCCAAGTGGTGAAAAAATGCTTTGCCGACCTAATAAGAATTATGTGCTCCTCTCAGTGAAGAAGCAATATTTATATCAGTAATACGTAATTAGCCAAAGAGCCTGATTTTGTATTCCTTTCTTGTGTTTGTTTTGTTCAACATTATGATGTGATGTTACTATATTTGCCAGATTGAAATAGTCACGAGTACGCTATTTTCTGTATAGTAATGCAGATAACAAAGCGAATCAATTTGCCATTTTCACATGTACTGACTAACTCAGATGTATCATTATTGTTTAGCAAGTCAAGGGACATCATCATTCACTCAAATGCTTTACTGGAATCGTTTGGCAATGCAAAAACTACGAGAAACAACAACTCAAGCCGATTTGTAAGTTTACTATATAATGATAATAATAATGTGGGAGGCTCGGTTGCCTAATGGGTAGCACGTTGGACTCCGGATCGAGCTGTCAAGGTTCGAGCCCTGGCCTGGGTCACTGTGTTGTGTTCTTGGGCAAGACACTTTACTCCCACAGTGCCTCTCTCCGCCCAGGAGTATAAATTGGTACCGGCGACAAAATGCTGGGGGTAATCTGCGATGGACTAGCATCCCATCCAGGCGAGTAGCAATACTCCGTGGTCGACTCCATGCTACGGAAACCGGGATAAGCTCGGCAGTGTGGGCCAGTTTGGCCCGAGTGCGGCTTTACCTTTACTAACCATAGTGGATCGAACAACAACTGAGCCGATTTGTATTAGAAGTGTTTAGTTTTTGTTACTGTATTACGAATACATGCATACAGTAGGGCAACAAAAACAAAGCTCTCTACAGTATAGTTAGAATAGCCATAGATTTGTTAGTTTTCTATGGTAAGAGGTATAGTGTAAAAACCAATTCAAGCTATTGGTCAATATATTTGTATTGAAACACATGTTATATTACAAAGGTAATGTATTTACCTTTTCATTCACTTGAAAGGGTAAATTCCTTGAAATTCAATTTAACCAGAAAGGTGAACCAGATGGAGGAAAATTATACATCTTTTTGTTGGAAAAGGTGAGCCAATTTAAATTGTAATTATTTCAAAACAATTGCTTATAGACCTGCATGCTCGAATATTTTTTCTGTCAATTCAGTTTGTAATCGGTGCAAAATATGTCGTGAAATATGTCTTTGCTGACTCATACCCAGTCTCCCCTTATGAATAAATTGTAGAACTTATGAGAGTGCAATGTCAGTTAATAAAATGTAGGATTTAGCATGTGATTCCGATGTCCGTTGATAAATTGTAGGATTAAAAAAATGTATGTTTTGTTGATTAGACAAAACTATATCAAAAAGATAAACTGAGTTACCTTAAAGGGAGGGTATCATGGCTCGAAGCATGTCCATAAATCAAAATACTTTGTTCACCTGTGCACGCTTTATGGCACAAGTCTATTTAATTGCATTGTTTATGAACCAATCGGAAGCGAGGAGTTAACTCGGGTACGAAATTTGCTTGTGAAAATTTCACGATTAAAGAATTTTACAGCTATTTGCATAATTGTCGCATGCAAATACTCTAAAATCATCAAATGTGGAATAAATCCTACGGGTCAACACTAAATTCCACGGTCGACTGTGTCGGTGTAATCCACTGAAATCTTCTGTGTGTCATGGAGATATTAATTTTTCATTGGTAAATCCTATAAAAAAATATACTAAAAGTTATTGATATAAATTACTGAGAATGCCAAAGACAGTAATATCTATAATGTATTGCGAGCGACTTGAAAGAAAAACGTACCGTTAACTTTGTAAAAATATTTCATATTTGCAGTCTCGTGTCGTTCACCTCGCTCCAAATGAAAGAAACTTCCACGTGTTTTACCAGATATTGCGTGGCTGTACTCAAGAGGAAAAAGGTAAATTTTCACTAATGTCAATTTTTTAAAACAATTTTTTTAATAAAGCTATACCCCTGGGGTAAATAAATTTCAGTTTCTAGAAAGTAATTTACCAGATATTGACGCATGCACAGTTTCAGGGAATCAAGACATAGTTACTGGGTATCTCAGTCGTTAACACAACTTGTTGGTGGTTGATGCGGAGCTCGGGAGCAGCTGGCAGCGTGACCGAGTGGTGAATGCGAGTACTGTGGTTATGGGCGCTCATTTAGTAATCAAAAGGCCCCTGATTAACGCTCTTCATCCTGTCCGGTGACTAGCTGGGTCTGTTCACATTATCCTGGACTAAAACTTTCTGCCACGTCGTGTAAATATATCGAACTGGTTAGACTTCTGCCAGTTGGGATGGATGTTGAACTATTTGGGCTTTTGATATTGACTGCCTAATTTGAAACAAACACAACTCCTCTGCAACACGTGGATATATATATTTTTAAGAGACAGAGAGATAAATAAGCAAACAAGTGTAGAAGTAAATTTGATCACTAATAGAATGAATCCCTCTTTATTATTATAATAAACACTTTTGAGCAACTTTTCTCTTATCTTCCCATCTATAATTCAAATCACTATCTGATCTCTTATCATAAAGTCCTTTGAATCGCCGAATCTACGTCTTTGACTTTTTCTTTACTTGGTTACAAACTGATCATTAAGCGACTCCCCTTCGCGCTGAACCGTACAGGTCGTACAGCTGAATCTTTCCACTTTCCGCTCATTCTACTCCTTGCAGTGTTCTCACACTTCAGGGGCACCCAACGGATCGTTTCGGTGGAATATCTGTTCGGAAGGCCTATAATCGCCTCAGATATTCGGTTAGGGAAATGTCATCTCAAACTTTCGTAATATGGGAAAATTAATGCCTTTTGTTTTCGGAGAGATAAAAATGTCGTTTTGGGTACAAAAAAATGTCAGCTAGGATTTTCGGAAAGGCAAATTCAGCTCGTAAATTCGGGTAATAAGAGTTCAATCCCTAAAATTTTCTGATGTTTGAAAGTTCAGCTAACGTATCCGAAAAGAAACATTTTTCTTAGCGATTAAAAATATGCCATTAAACTGCCCAAAAAGCACAATTATAACGTAAAAACAACGTTCCGACACCTACAAGAAAATTTTGTCGTTGGGTGCCCCTGACACTTTCCCATGACGCTGACATACCTGCCTGCTAATGTAAATGTGGTAGATAGTTATCTGGCATCTTGACCGGCGATGGTTAGAAGAATGGAACCTTTCCTTTTATCGCTACAATCGTGGACAAAACTATAGTTGAGACAAATGAATATCACCCACCGCTTTTCGCAAATCAGGGCTTAACTAACGAGCGAGTAGAGACATGTTTATACCCCTCTCCCCCTGCTCAAAATTGTTTCATGGGGCTGCCAATTCATCCTACTTCGTTTTAACAACGCGAAAACATTGAAATACGGGAGGGGGGTTGACAAAATAGTCTGTAGTACTCAAATTGATTGAAATTTGGTGTGAAGTGCCTCAACAGTTTTGTTCACGATTGTAGCTCGTCCAAGATTAGCTAAGATTATTCGCTTCCAAGTACTAGTCAAAATCCCTATGAACTTCTTCCAATTTTCTTTGAGGTTTTCATCAAGTATTAAATGAGGGTGCTTCATTATAGTTTCAATCGTGATACCATGTGAAGATCACTGACTGTATGCTTTCAAGATGGCGGCATCAAAGATCGTACAAGGAGAGGAGTGGGGTTGAGGAAGGAACCCCCATTTGGTTTTCGTTCAAGACACATCAAAAGCATTATGCCTTTGGTATATAGCTTTGAGCTTGCTCTACAATATAAGACGGTTATTTGCTGGTTATGACGTCATAGAAGTCAAATAACGTCATTACACTCGCCATCTTGAATCTGCCATTTTGGTTTGCTTCAGCCCTTATACTTTCATTACAGAGTTAATTATCTGATTTTCCATTTGTATCATTTGTGCTGCGCGGCTCAGCATTTTTACTTTTACATTATAATTGTCTAAGGATTAGATTATCTTACTTTATAAAATCGCGTAATGTACATATTTTTTTCGGGTATTCCAGGACATTTTGGTCTTCAGGGAAAAACTGAAGATTATTATTATTTGAATCAAAGCGGTGTATACACGATTGATGGCAAAGATGACAAAAAAGACTACAAGGCAACGAGAGTACGTAATAATTATATGTTGTTTTGTTTTATTCATTTATATTTGCCGTGTTATTACTGTTATTACCCTCTGTTACGCTAAGGCACGATTGCAGCGCTATTCCATGACTTTAAATTGCATCTGGCCAATCAAAACTTAAACGCAAGCATTTAATAAACCTATGGCGCGGAAAATGCTTGTGGCTAATATATTATTTTACTCGTATTTACTTTCTACAGTAATTTAAAAGCTACTGTAGCCCGCAGAGTCAGGACGGTTTAATTTATAACGAATATCACAAAACTGAACCGAAGTATTACAGACCGGCCTAATGACTATTACCACAAGTAGTTTCATTCCCTATTCGACACGGGAAGAAAGACCTGACATCTGATTGGTAACATCTGGTTGGTGGTGTGATTGGTCAGAGCCGATTGTATGGCTTATTGTAAGCAGATTTGATCAAAATAGCCAAAGCTGATTAAATCTAATGCTTTAATGTTTCACTCCTAAACGCCCCTTGAATAATTTGAACCACCCATGAGCTTGAAGACAAAAGACAAATAAGGGAAAGAAGACGGGGAGAAATCGAGAAGATAGAATTTAAAAGAATGAAGGAAGAGGAAATGACGGGAGTCTACCAAGATAAATGGGAAATACATAATTTTATATATTGATTTAAAAACTATGATTGCAATTTTAGGCCGCAATGGACGTGGTTGGTCTTGACCATGTCAAACAAGAGACAATGTTCCAACTGTTGTCCGCTATCTTACATCTTGGTAACGTCGAGTTTAAAGAAAATGGGAACGTGGCCTTTCCAACTGATGAGAAGTGTAAGAACACTATTCCTAAGTCACAGTATAATATAAACTACAAACTCATTACCAACTTGTTAGGCACAATCTGTCAGCCGCATTCTTCAGGATGGATAACATAGAAAAGAGTTGAAAGTGCCTTTTAAACGCCATGTCATTGTCCCAAACTAAATAAACACTGGTTTATTCGATTAATTATGATTAATTAATTTCGACCGCTGTAGAGGTCAGCAAAGTCTTGTTGGTAAGAAATTAATATTTTGCTAACATGTGCTGTGTCATAGCGGCCACCAACGAAAATTGGCGCTACAGATTGAAAGTGAACTCAGTGGTATTTTGTTTTTAAGAAATTCACTTTTTGTATTATCCCAATTCAAAGGCGCAGATTATTTGGAAAATTTATAGGCTTATGACAGTTTACATTTTTGAGTAGGTACAGTAGAAGCCCGATTTAACGAACCTCGATTTAACGAAGTCCCCGATTTAACGCACAAATTTATTCAGCCCGGCCAGAATTACAATAAAATGTATGGAAAAGAACCCCGATTTAACGAACCCAGATTTAACGAAATACCCGATATAACGAACACAATCTAGAAGCCCGAATGTAAATCTACCCCGATATAACGAATAAATGTCATCACGCCACAGAAGATGAATAATCGAATACAGTAAAATCTTTTAATTCTCTACGAAAGTTGTCAGTAGTCCATTACAGTCAGTCATACATGTTGCTAAAAATAGTACTGTCGTGGCCATCTAATCGGCTTTATCTTCTTTGTCTTTAATCAGTTAACATTACGGCAAATTAATTATTAACTATAACCCGATTTAACGAAGTTTTTGGTCAGTTTTCAACAAATTCGTTATATCGGGGTTCTCGATTTAACGAAACCCCGATTTAACGAACAATTTCCCCAGTCCCTGGCACTTCGTTAAATCGGGGTTCCACTGTAACAGCAAGGTAGAAACATGCAGATGAAGGGAGCTTCAATATCTATCGTGATTCTCCTCTTATTTTACTTCAATAGGAAAAACAGGAATCAGTCTCTGTACACTCTATTTCACCATCACGACAAATAAGACATTACTATAAAATTGCAAATGTGCTTTACTTTCTCATTATTTTAGTGCTGCAATGCCTCGCTCGCTTGCTGGGAGTTAATAAAGAAAACCTGCAGGAAAAATTAGTAAGGTGAGAACGTAGCGACGAATTAGTTTTGGTTTTGCCAAATTGACCACTCAGCTTGAAAATGAAGATATAATAGGTACGACTTTCGGACATGGATCGTCACCATCATTAATGTAAACCAGCCAGCAAAAATTACCACCTTTCTCACCCGGGGGGGGGGGGGGGGGGGAGGAGGGGGGGAGGGGATCGGAGGGGACTACCTTTTAGGGTACCTTTCAAACTTTCTGACGATCACCCCCGTCCCTCTTATATGGGAGTCTTCCCGAACCTTTCTCTGCACGGCAAGACGACGATTAACGATTAACGAATTTCTGTATTTTTTCATGCTTTATATATTTCATTTGTAGACATTTGCTATGTGATCTGTTGTAATTTAATTATCTCACGCACTCCGTCGCACACTCGATCGGCTTCCAACCCAAACAACAACAACAACAACAACAACAACAACAATATTTATTTCGCCTAAATATCGGAAAAAGTGAAAAAGTACAGTCAAAAATGCAGATATAAAATAAAACATACTAGATAGAATTAAAATATAACACGTTTGATATTACAACAAATGTTTGTATTATACTTACTTATTTCTCTTCATGCCATATGGCACATAATGCTTGGACACTCTCCTTCCATCCACTTCGATTTGCTGCTAGAGCTCTAACAGTCACCCATGACTCCCACCCAGCTGTTCGTCTTTCGTCCTCAACCATTCGTCTCCTTGTTGTTATTGGTCGTCCTGGTCTTCTCTACCCCTCTGGTTTCCACTCCAATGCAGTAACGCTGTGCTCCTCTCTGTCTAATAAATAAACATTAAAAATGAACTCATATATCTAGTTCCTATTTACCATAGCGTAATCACAGAGACTCGCTGGGGTGGAAGAGTGGAAATAACAAAGAAAACCAACAACAAAGATCAGGTGAGGGATAACAAACACAAAGGAAGGTATAATGACTGTTATATTTCCAATTTTTTAGTTTTTCGTTGTTTTCTGTTGATGTCATATGTATTATATTGTTGTATATTTACAGGCAGTTGTGGCTCGTGATACCCTGGCGAAAGCTTTGTATTCACATTTGTTTGACTACCTCGTTCAGGTTCGTTTTCTTGCATTCAGTCGTTAATTTGCTGTTTCACATTAACAAACGAGCTCATTTCAGTTCACATCTAAAGCGCTAACTAAGAAGACCATGGGGTTGGACTTTGGATACGGTATCAGCCCTGGTGAATTGTAATAGAGCATTGTGATTGATTGTGAAGCAGTAGTGCTCATCCCATACTAACTGAAAATTAAATCACTTTATTTAGTCTGCTCAATTGTACAGTGCAGTTCCGTGAATAGTTGACAATTTTGCTGAAGAGCCAATGCATTTTTTATTTTCAGCTTAATTTAGTTTGCTTATGTGAGATTAGGATATTTTTAGCTGAGGTTACTCTTAATTTGTTTTTGAAAGTCTGACCATTCAGATCTGTTAGCGTTTTCAAAGGCAACCAAGAAGAGAATTCTATGCTGGAGCCGATTTGTAGTTAACTTTGCTGCTTACTGCTTGTTTTTCTTATATTAAAATAGCTTAAAAAAAGCAAGCTTTCATTTCTACTGTCCAAGGTTCAGGGTGGAAAAGAAGCTCGTAAACTGGTGACTCTCCAATTTGTGTGGGCCATACTGTAGAAGACGGAACGAAAAACTGACCAATCACAGCACGCGTAGTATCTGAGAGATATCATAAAGGCCCGATCAAACGGTCACAACAATTGTCACAACATTCTCACAACATTTGTTGTGACATGTTGTGACCATGCCCGGTCAAACGGCCACAACAACCTCTCAACATTTCAAGAACAAACGAAATGTTGTGACGATGTTGAGACAAAGTTTAAATGAATTCAAACTCGTCACAACATGTCACAACACCTCACAACATTGTCGAGAGGGGTGGTCAAACGGCCTCAACATCGGCTCTCAACAAATGTTGTGAGAATGTTGTGACAAATGTTGTGACCGTTTGATCGGGGCTTAACTCTGATATATGTTGCAATTAAAATGGTAATTAGTATTTCTTGTGAAAAACAGGTTATCAATAATGCTATGCAGAAAGAAAAAGACAATTTATGCATTGGAATACTGGACATTTATGGCTTTGAATCAATTAAAGTGAGTTTACTCTTGACTATGTCAGGTTAGTTACTGATGTTTTTTTCTGTTTTTGTTTTTTCACATCTAGTTATGTATTTGATAATTTATTTATCAAAACACGTGCACGTATTTGCGATGGAAAAATTCGGTTAGCAACAGTCCAATATCGATATATTGAAATTCTAACTTGGTTCCGAAACTTAGGGGAATAAAACTCGCAACATGGTGAGGGATATATAAATTATTTATTTTGTTTTCACTGCATAAATATAGATTATTACATGGTAAGAGCTTGATATCGTTTTTATTCACGAGTTTTTAATACCCATATCGCAAACGAGCGAGTCTTTATTAAATCAGGCGTCTTCGGTTAAGTTTCGGAAATCTTCGGAATAGCTCGGGTGATGTTCGACAGTCTTCAGAAGGCTTCGAATGATCTTCGGCTTTACAAAGGGTGAAGTGATATCGTATCATTCACTAGTGAAGTGATTGATATCGTATCACTTCACTGATGGTATGGATTTTATTCACGGCTTTATCACACTGATATCCACACGTAATGTGTAATAAGAGATGTTGATCACTAACACCGAACAATTGATAAACACAGTGCAAGTTAATTTCTACTACAGTGGAGTTGAAATCAAGATCCGCTAACAAAGTATTTCAGCGAAAAAGCGGAAATAAAATGCCATTTTACATTCCCTCAAAAACCAACAAACAAACAAGTCAGCAAGCAAGCAAATAAACCGACCAGGTTCATGCCCTCACGAGAAACTTATTTTGTATTTGTATTGTATGTATGGTTGATGTTTTGTTTTTTCTTTAAATCGCCAGGAAAATAGCTTCGAACAGTTTGTTATCAACTACGTGAACGAGAAATTGCAGCAAGTATTTGTGGAACTTACCCTCAAGATAGAGCAGGTAATGACAACACTTCCCTAGTCAACATTTGACTTCAACGGTCAGAGAGTTTTCCTCACCTTAGAACCTCAGATTACGCAGTATCTTCCAACAAAAATCCAATCAAGTAGAAATAGGCCTGTGGAAGAGAACTTCTGCACAAAAATAAAGGAATAGCTGAAAACGTTACACTTTATAATTAGCTAAATGGAGCCTTCTCGTTCGGACCCCTAAAACATGCATGGCGAAATGTAAACAGTGTCCCATATCAGTACTAACGTTTCCACACCAATGATTTACAACTAATATGATAGAACCAACATCTAGCTACACACTCAGGCTTTTTTAGACAGTGTTAATTTTTATTAAAATATGATTAACTTTTTTTTCTTCAGGAGGAATACGTTAGAGAAGGCATTTCATGGAAACCTGTGGAATTCTATAATAATAAGATTGTCTGCGAGCTCATGGAAAATAAGGTATGTATATAAAGTTGCCAAACGAACAGCATAAAATAAACATTTTTAACTCGCTCTACATCTACCTGTTTTAACTGGAAATCAGATAATATTTTCTGTGTATTTTCGTACTAGTTATGATATCGGTGTGTGTATTGTATATTTGTAGCGTCCTTTGGCATCATGGCAGTATTAGATGATATCTGTAGTTCATTGCATACCGTCACAGAGAAGTCTGAGAAAACGTTTATGAAGGTAACAAGATACTCAAGTCCGAAAAATGTGATTTTTATAAAAATGATGCACGGTGCAAAAAAAATGATGCACGGTGCAGGCTAAACTTTGTACAATTAACATGGTAACAGCCATCAAATATCAACATACGCGATTCAACATTTGATGTCCTGCCAATGTTGAACCAAGTATAATATAGGCCATATTATACCCGCTGACTTACGTTCGTAAGGCATGGCAGTGACATGCAGTCTGGCTCTTATATGAGCGGACACCCTTGAGGGAAAAAATCTAATGTCTAACAACTAAAATTATGATGGAAAGAAGGTGAGAAAAAATGCACTTTTTCAGTATCCTTCAATTATTCAATACCGTTCTACCAGAAAATAATTCAATTTCCCAAACATTTAGTAAGATTGAGAATACCATACCAGGGTGATAAACCTGAACAGTCCGTTAAATAACGTTTATTTTTTCCTCCACAGAAAATGAAGGACATAGCTGGTTCTAATAACGACCTATTCAGGATTACTCCACGTGCACGATGAATACTTTACAATAAATCACTATGCAGGCAATGTAAGTCAACAAAAAACTTTTCAATAAATGAACCATTTCAGGGATAAAGAAACAGGCCTCTAGATGGCCAGTGTCTCATTCGCTCCGAGTTTTAATTATTTGTTTTAAACCATATACGTTTAAAAGACTATTTTAACAACTGGTTCATGCTTTAGCGTGTGTTTCGCGAGTTTTATATAATTTGCTGTGTAAAGCTTTGACCAAACGGAGACGCAAGTAGACGCAAGTTGAACTTGAGTACAGACTTGCGTTGATGGCCAAACGGAGTCGCAAGTTTATCGCAAGTGTACGCAAGTAGCCAAAAAGAAATCCATTTGAATACTCCTGCGCGCGCTGCAATTCAGTACTAGAAGTAAACAAAAAAAACTTGCGTTGGGTGGCCAAACGGTGAAACGCTCAAATTTTGATCTCGATCAAAGTGAACGCAAGTCGTCGCAAGTCAACGCAAGCCAACGCAAGTCGTGGCCAAACGGAGACGCAAGTGGACGCAAGTTGGAAACTTGCGTCTCCCTTTGGCCAGGGCTTTAAACTCGCGCTTTGATTGGTTTAGAACTGTCATCTATTTAGGTAATTAGAAAATAGCTGTCATATAAACGGCATGGAATCTGACCGTGCTCTATTTCTTATAGAGCACGGCTAAAGTTATAGAGCACGCATGTCCCGGATGTTCACTACGCTCAATTTAATCTTGATTTTCAAAGTTGAGCCTGTAGCTTTTCTTGGCTCGTTTATCCGACTAATTAAGTTTGACTATATTACGAGTTTGATCAGTAATGCTTTACCTGTATTGAAAACGAAGTGAAACTGTATCATCGGAATGATTGGAGGCGACGAATCATGCTGAAAGAAAATAATTTCGTTCTCGCGGAGAGTGGCACGGTCTAACCGGCCGACAGCATTTTGCAAACAATAGCGATCAAAGTGATTTTAGCAAAACAACATGGACCTACGAAACGTTTAGAGATAAGGAAAAATTATTGTATTACGACGGCGGCAAAGTTGAAAATAGGTTTGTCAAACTTTAAGAAAATTTCTAAAATTTCATGGAGGCCATAAAATGGAAATTTTCGTTGAAACAAGTGTTTATTCATTCAAGAAATGTTAAAATATCGTACAACTTGGATTTTTTCTTAATTCGCGCTAGTTCGCGACTTTGTATTAAGTTTTGTGTTCTACCGCGCCACTCAAGCGTACGAAGTTTTTTCTTTCAAGTTCCTGCTATTTTCTAAACCAAATAGAAGATAGTTTTCTTATGTCCTATAAGAAAATTATGCACTTTTTGAGGTCTAGAAAAGCAGCTGAATGCACTCGCCGTCAGCGGCTCATGCATCCACTAGCTGCTTTTCTAGACCTCAAGCGTGCATCATTTTCTTATAGAACAGAGAAAACCATCTTCTATTAGGTAAACAGATGGACGAATGACGTCACGAATGGCGAGAAAACACGCGCGTCCTGCTCCTACACGAATCCTCCACATCGCCGTCTCAAAACAGAGATTA
>MU827997.1:0-16314 GCA_029204205.1 Desmophyllum pertusum
GACGAGCCGCACGCCTTAGATACTTGGACGCATGGTCAATTTTCAAATGACCTATTTCGCCAAATATAAACAATAGACGTGTTGAAAAACATTACACCGATTCATCTCGTTTCGAAAACCTCGATAAATGTCTCGAGATATGTTAGTCAACACGTCACCACTTGTGAACTAATTGCCTATTTCCGCGGCGAAATATCATTATTTCGAGGAGCGAACTCGCTTGGCGGCAAACAAGGAGTTTTACTGCAAGGGCCTCTAAGATTTACGCGGCGCTTGATGTTTTGCAAACATTTTCGATCTCCGAGATGAAGTTCTCTCCGAGGGGAAGTTTCGCTTGCCCTGAACATCACATGATGATAACCTCGATCGCAGACTATGAAAAGACGATTCATTGAAGATGCGGAATATAATGTTGCTTAGTCATAGCCGCGGACTTGACTTTGACACCGGGCGCCGATCTCTGAAGGAAACGTTTTCGTCTCTTTGATAACGTTTGTCCAATCTTGCAAATTTTGGAGAATTTTTTTTAAAAAAAAATGGCACTTCTACACGACAAATGGAAATGTCTCAAAAGCAAAGGTCCAGTTTGGTATTGTAGTGCAAAACCAACTCAAGTGTTCGACCCTGCATGGCGCGACCCATCGAAGTGTTGTGTTGTATTTCAGCCCAGGGTTTGTATTCATTCATGAACTGTCGAGTTCAGCAAACATGACACTGTAATGTCCGGCGTATTCACAATCGTGGATCATCATTTCTTGATACAATCATAAGTACTAGAAGGATGCCCAGCGACGTAAGTCCTTAGTTAAACAAAACGCTAATCCGGCACTTACCAATTATACTAAAAAAGTTAAAACCCGCATGCCGGTGATGTCCGGCCTAGTTTTGTTTATGTTATTTGTATTGCCAACAATTTGCTATATGATAACACGGCATAGCCAAACATCATATTTTTCCCGTAATGAAAAGTACATTCAAATTTACCAGCCAAAATATACATGTTCATGATTACTTATATTTATCACACCCTTTCACAGCGGTATCAGCTAAGAAGAAACCAATAAGAAAAACGGCACGCGCTATAATTTTTATTCGTCGGAATCACCCAGGGAGTATAGGAATAGCACCTGGCAAGAGAATACTAATAAAAAACGACGCTATAATTAATGTTTTTATTCGGAAGTATGTATCTTTTTTTATTTGGAAGTAGTTCGCCACTTAATATTTTCGTCCATCTGAACTGCGCGGGTCGGCACACCTCATACAGTTCGATGATAAAAACATTAAAAATAACTGACTTTGGCAACTAGCCTCGCACTTAAATTTTTCCGTCCATCTGAACTGGCGAGGATGGCACAACCCTCATACGAGCTTCGATGGTAACATAAAAATACTGACTTTGGAAACCTAGGCTCGCACTTAATTTTTCGTCCATTTGAACTGGCGGCGTCGGCACACTCCATACAGGTTCGATGTAACATAAAAATAATGACTTTGGAACTAGACCTCGCACTTAAATTTTTCGATCCATCTGAACTGTGCGCGGTGGACACACCCATCACACAGTTCGATATGTAACATATAAAAGTACTCAACTTTGGAAACTAAGGCTCGCACTTAATTTTCGCTCCATCTGAACTGGCGGGTGCGACCACACTCTCATACAGTCCCCCCGATGTACACATAAAAATACTGACTTTGGAACTAGCTCGCAACTTAATTTTTCGTCCATCTGAACTGGCGCAGGTGCGCCACACCTGCTATACAGTTCCGTATGTACAGCACATAATAATACCGACTTCTTTTTTTTTTTGGAACTAGCTCGCACTTAATTTTACGTCCATCTGAAACTGACTGGGTGGCACAACATCATACGAGCCAATTCGATGTAACATAAAAGTACTAAATTTGGAACCTAGGTCGCACTTAATTTTCGTCCATCTGAAACTGGCGGGTGGCACACCTCATACAGTTACGATGTCAACATAAAAATACATGACTTTGGAACTAGCTCGACACTTAATTTTTCGTCCATACTGAACCCAAAACACAAAAAACAATGGCGGGTGGCACAAACCTCATACAGTTCGATGTAACATAAAAAAAAAAAAAAAAAAACAAAAAAAAAAAAAAAACACCCCCCCAAGTCACTAATTTTTGAAACTAGCTCTGCACTTAATTTTTCGTCCCATCCTGAAAGAAACAAAACAAAGCAGCCGTGACGAGTCGGCGATTATATTTTTTATAAGGTTCCAGAGTTTGTCTTGAAGAGATTATTAAGGGCCTGTAAAAGCCAACATGCATCTTTCAAGTTCCCTCGCACTAGGCCTTCGTGAGATTTTATTAAACAAGCGGAATACCGTTTCAAAAAGTAGTGTATTTTTTTATACAGTTCAATGGGGGTATACATGTACAAAAGTCGTTTCGTACCTATTATATATATTTATATAATTGTTTACAACTATACAACACTGATGTGGACAGCACTGTGCCCCCTTTTGTGTTCCATTTAGTTATTGGCGTTTTGAAACATTTTTCCTAAATGCCGAAACGTGTAGTAGACTCTAGAAAATATTCATACTGCAACTGTATTCTCTTTACGGTCAAGTGTCATTGTTTGGTGGTGTGTTGTAATTATAGCTTAGTAAGACTGAGGAACTGGGCCTACTATCAGCCTACTACTATAAAGTAGATCACTCTTTATAATACTTCTCAAATCTTCACTACAGTCCAGCACGCGCGGTGCGATTAATTAGTCCAGTTCGTTTAACGTTTTTGATATCGCAGTGGAATTTGTACAATCCGCTTATCACGCATTCCCTTCATTAGGTGAATTGTCCACGCATTATGAAAGTAATATCCAGTACGCGATCGCTACATCGCATTTTGATCTAAATGGTTACAGTATACCTAGAATAAATATGAAATATTTAACTGACTCAGATTATTCTCGGTCTAGCTAGCTCGAGGATTGCATGGACAATCGTTTGTTGTATGTTTGCGATGTAATAAAGCATAACGCCCCTTTCTGTTCACGCCGTCTTTGACTTCTGCACTAGCCTGTTCACAGACGTTATTTTTTCGTAAGATACTGGCGCGCGTGCGAGCGCGAATGTTGTATTTGCATCTTCAAAATGAAGAAAAACAGACACGTTTCATTTCATCACAACATAATTATATAATTTATTCGGTATCATTCCTTTTCTGGCTTTCTTTTGATTCGGTGACATTTCTTGACACAGCTCGAAGAGATTATAACACCTTCCCCAGCCCAAAGGGCCGAATTAGTAATTACTTTTCACAGTAGGAAATTGCTTGATAATCGGTTTAAGCATAGCGTCCATAGCGACTGTGGTATCATGCGGCGTCCCAAAAAAAAGGTATATGCGGCTTCTCATGAATACGAAGCTCCAATGACATCTGTGAAGCTACGATCGTCGTGTACTCGGGTAGGATATTTGCCTTGTATTATAAACAAATAATAGCATGAGTTGTACGTAGTATTGGAATAATACCGGCTCGTAATATTTCAAAATTGTCCAAAATATCACGAGCCGCTTCGGCTACTACTACTACTATTACTACTACAATCCATGCTATACCTATACAAATACGTCGCGCGGCAGAGTATTTTTGACGAAATTCGAGGTGTTTGGAAATCGGATGGGACACTGTCCCGGCGTATTTGCTCAAAACTGTCATAAATGCACGAAATGGTCCCTAAATCTATGAAATAAGAACTTAATAAACTCTAACTAAATGATAAAAAGCAATTTCTTCAAGAAATTCCATACTGCAACAAAATATTTGCAAAATTTGAAAGATTTCCGAGCCAATTTGAAACTTTGAAAAACTGACATCCTGACAGTTTTTCAAAAATCCATATTGCAATCCATTTCCATCCTCGCTGTCGTTTGTCATCCTCGCTTCCTAATGGGTTCCTGTCATTTGTCGAGTGCTATTCTACAGAATCAAACCATTATTGTTCAACCTCCTGTGATCTAGATATGTTTTTGAGCTTCCCAAAATCATGCTAAAATCAGGACAGTGTCCCTTTAATCGAAACAAAACGAATAAACAAACGGAGCAACAAAATCGAAAAAGTAAATGCTAATTAAGACCAGGTATACAAACCTCAGCTTTACGTACTGATTATTACGTAAAGCTAAAATTAAGAGTGTTGTGACAGTTTATACTGTTGCTATGGTAATCCGTTATATCAACAAGATGAGCATGACTTGTTCACCCATGATTTGGCATTCGTTTGCTACCATATTTTAGCATCAACCCTATGTAGGGTGGTAGTTTCAATCCATCAAAGCATGACTGCTGTAAAATGATTTAAATTCAGGATCCACACGAGGATGGCAAAACTATAGCACTGTTTCTATGGCAACCTCGTTCCCAGGGTCTCTCATCTTCCCACTCCAGGAGGTGGGAAGAGGGAGTGGGAAGACGAGAGACCCTTGGAACGAGGTTGTTTCTATGGAGGCTCTAAGTGTTTAATACAATTCTTCTTAGTACCGGTTGGGCGTTAAAATGAAACACGAAATAGTGTTGCTTTATAGGCGTTCCTTTTTTAGGGCGGAGACGGGACCGAGAGGTTCTGGTTCGAGCCCTAGCCGGGGCATGTCTTGTGTTCTTGGGCAAGACACTTTACTCTCACAGTGCCTCTCTCCACGGGGTACCTGCGACAGAATAATTATGCGGGATAACCTGCGATGGACTAGAAACCTATCCAGGGGAGTAGCAATACTCCTAGTCGCTTCATGCTAGAGAAATCGGGATAAGTTCCGGCAGTTGTTGGCTTAAATAGGCTCGTGAAGACTTTCACTTTTTTAGGGCGGGGTTCCCGTCACTTTGATATAGGAGTCTTCTCCAGGAACCTAGCCAGGAAAGAGCTTACAGGTGGAATCTTTCATTACTTAGTTCTAATTAAAAAAATAACTCTAAATCCAACTCCGAAACCTCGGAGAAACGAGAAGAAACCGCCATTTTGTAGACGACCTCCAGCCTCTGCGCACTAATGGCTGATAGTATACGAGTAGCTCAGCCAATCATATTGTCTCATTTGCATTCAAGTTATACTAGTCGATTTTTTACTAATTGTGTTTATTTCAGGCACGCTCCTCACCCGTCAACTCGGAGACGTAAATTAGTGAATCTAACCTGTAGAAGAGCTCCCTCAGCGACCAGTGACTTAAACTTTGGATACATCATGGTCGCCAGCTGTCCACCAGCTTGGAAACATGCTGAGACTGCACGTGCGTGTACCTCTAGTAACTACTTCCGCCTGATCCTCTTACCGCTTTGCCAGTATTTGACGCGTCAACGAATGTCACCTATGCCAACACCTACTGCGCCATGTGTCACGGCAAGACACGTGATCTTCACCTTTGGAGTCTTAAAATCCGGAAACAGTGGCGTTCTAAACGTCAGATTACCTTGCAGGACATTCGTTATCCTGGTACAAAATGGGAAGGCATTCCAGTTGATAAACAAGGAGCCCTGGATAGATGCCTCATGACTCCAGTAGAGGCACACACCGAACCCGACACGAGAATCAAAGAGCTATGCCGCACGTATGCGAATGGTATTCGTGTGAACGATCGCAAATGGAAAGATACCAAGATATTTAAAAACCCACATTGTGCCCTCTTGGCAAGGTATAAATTGTCAGCCACAACTAATGAATTTAAATGTAGTTCTAAAATAGGTGGACGTGGTCTACCATTACCTTTTGAAAAATATGTAATATTTGTGTTTTCTTTTCGTGCTAAAACTATACAAAACGTTGGGCATAGAATCAAAACTGTGCGCGTGAACTTCAACTGTTCAATCAATGAGGTTTATGATCCATTCAAAGGACAATGCCTCCTACCAGTATCAACCCACAACGACACCAACAAAACGGAGCAGTGTCAAGGTCCTCGCTTTCCTTCCAACGAGTTTCACGTCTTAAGCAATGATTCCATTTTCCTGCACCCTCACCAAAAATTCTACCCTAACGGCAGCTACATCCTGGTGAACCAGTCCTTGATTCTTTGCTCAAACTTTTCTCGCAACTACACGAAGCGGATAGTGACGGCAGCTGAAAAGGAGAAACCACTGGCTCATTCGCTTACGCTGGCGCATCATCACCTATATCGGCTTCTCGCTGTCAATCATCGCCCTCCTATTCCTGCTGGTGACGTATTTCCTGTTTTCTGAGTTGCGTACCTACCCTGGTAAAAAAGTGATGCATCTCTCATGCGCAATGATAGCCATGCAGGCAGTGTACTTTGCTTCGGACCCGGATGTTGTTTGCTCTGCAGTCTGTGCTGTGATGGGCGCCCTGTTGCACTACTTCATCCTGGCTGTATTCTTGTGGATGAGTGTTATCGCTCACAACACACAGACCACCTTCTCAACCATAGGTTAGTCTCCTAGTCTCAGTCTCCCCCCGTCAATTTAGGCTATTTAATACTTTAACCCTATTCTGCCTGGGCTTTTTTTTCGTTCGTGAGCCTGGAGGGGGGGGGGGGGGGGGGGGGGCAGATAGTGCCCCCCTATGTATCTCAAAAAGTATTGACGCTATGAAAATGAAACTTGCATGGTGTGTAAAGCATCCGAGAAGCTTTATTTTAGTGGCGGTCACGTGTCAATTATGACGTCATACACGCCATGATGACGTCATACATTAACAAAATCCGCCATCTTGGATCCTAAATCTTGGATTTCTAAATTGTTCAGAAATGTCTGAAAATCTCCAAATTTGTTTTGAAAAAAAATCAAGAAAAATATAAATATGCTAAATCGGCAAAGATTTTGGAAGGATTTCATCGTAAAAAGCAAACATTTTATGAAAAATGTCAGAAAATCACCAAATTTGATTTAAAAAAAATCTAAAACAATATAAGGATGCAAAATTGCAAAGATTTTGGGGGAACTATTCGTAGAAAGCGGAAATCTCATGAAAACTGAAAATTAACCTGAAAAAAAGAATTGGCTAAAACGGCCTGTCAAAACGTGGTTGCCATGGAAACATCAAGTCAGGTGATCAAAAAATTGACACAACAAAATGTTCCCAGATAATTTTTAGGAAAAGTCATAAAGTTTGGCTATGATGCTTGAATACTCTTTAAGTACAATAAACTTGAAATCAGCGCCATATATCATATATCATATGTTAGCATAAAAATAGTTTTTAAACGGAAAATAACTAAATATACAACTATTTTAGTTAAAGTTTGCCATAAAGATCGTAATCCGTTCTCCCTGTTGCTTATGCGAGTCTACTCTTTATTAATAGAGAAAAGTCGTTTTTCATTTTTTCTAAAAACAACGTAAACTAAAAGAATTGTAGTTCTTCTACATTTTAAAACTGTTTTTATTCTAAAAGAGTTCAAGGAGTTCAAGGAAAAACACGATGTTTTGCAGCTTGTGCCCGAAATTGCCTCGTTTCTACGCTCAAGTGTATTGTTTATGCAAGTATCGCAAGTTCAGCAAGTTAACCTTAAAAAGGGCAATTGAGGTATAAACAAATCTTATTCCTTTCGCTGTAGATGTAAGCCCGTCAAACCCGTTAGTGATTGCCAAACGCAGAAAAGGGTACATTCGTTACAGCTTGTTCTCCTGGGGATTTCCCTTGGTTGTGGTTGGAATGTGCGTGATGTTGCAGTTGACTAACACCGGGAATGTTGCTTACGGTGAGTTTTATGCATTACTCTATCGGGTTCAACACATCTAAGATAATTTCCTTTTGTCCTTGTTTCAAAAAGAGTCTTGGTGCACAACCTTTCATTATCCTGTTTCATATGGAAATAAGTTTACTCGGACGTTCATTGTTTTGCAAACCAAACTCATTATTTCCATACGAAAGGTTGTGCACCTTTGACGGTGTTTCTCTACCTTAGTAAACTGTAATTTTGAGGTTTCCATCGGATTTTGAAGGTAATTTTCAACATGGCCGAAAAATGACTTAAAATATCGAAACATAGCTCCTTTATGTGGATAATAAACGAGAGCAGTCACTGGATTTGTGAGTGAGTTGCAGTCAAACTTCTGTCTCTTCCTGGCTGGACGCAGAACCCTGTGCATCCCTTCCCATTTCTATTCGCTTTCTTTAGCTTTCAAACATTTCTTCTCGCAGGTAATGAAGATGGTTTCCAACTGTCTCTCTCTGCTCTCACCCTCACACCCCACCCCTCGCACCCCCTCCCCTCGCACCCCTCCCCCTCTCCTCGCACCCCCTCCCCTCGCACACCCCCTCCCCTCGCACCCCCCTCCCCTCGCACCCCCCCTCCCCGCCCTTTATATAGCTTTCAAACATTTATTCTTCTAGGTAATGAAAGATGGTTGCCAGCTGTCTCTCCCTGATCGCGCCCCACCCCTCCCCGCGCTTTCTTTAGCTTTTGTAAACTGTCAACCTGGCATTTTTAACCTAATGGTTATTTCGAGTTGCCAGTACCCTTCTTTTCTAATTGTATATTTTTATGTAAGGTACGGGTCGCACTACAGCCAATTTTGTTTACATAAAACATTTGTAATTTTTGGCGAGGAAAAATTTGCAAAAAATTCGCAAGTGCCAAATTTTGGTGGTGGTCGCACTCAAACCAAGATGTGTTTTCCAAAACTCTCCTGATTGATGTAAATGTAAACTTAAACGGCTTGGGACCAGGTTTCGTACTTCGCTTTCCTGGTTTTCGTCGTTTCTTGTAGACTTGCCACAAGTCGTCTTTGAGCGACGCGCGACAGCGATCGAGGAACGTCGCGAGAGGAAACCAAAACCAACGAAAGGGAAAAATAATATTGGAAAGGGCTTTTAGAAAGTCTACGTTTCTTGCTGCTGGCTTCAATTGCAATCGAAGGAGATTGTTTTGAACTTGAGACGAATTGTTCTCCAAATTGCCGCCGGTAAATTTGGTTTCGATCAGACCCAGTGTAGTCATAGACATTCGCGGCGTAATATCGATGTTCATGTTCTTTCGTTTTCCGGTCGAAATAATTATTAAAAGAGTCAGATGAACCAGGTAAAAAATTATTTTGTCCCGTAATTGCACGCGCTAAACTAGCGAATCTTAATTATCAAAACATAGCATCTTGCGTGAATGACAGTTTAATGGCTAAAACGGGCTAAAATAACAAAATTGTGTGATTTTCAAAAATTTGGTTGCCTCCAGGGCAACACTTCGGCTTCTTTGAAGATTGGCGAAAATTTGGCAATTCCCAAAAAAATTGGCAAAAAATTGAAACTGGGAGTCGCACTGTATTTTACGATTTTTACGTTACGTGTTGACAGATTTGACACTTGAATAACAAAATTGGTTAATTGAAAAAGGGTAATAAAGAGGATGTTGTCGTTGTCTTTCAAATTTTTATTCTCGTAGGCAATGAAGATGGCTGCCAACTGTCTCTCCCTGCGCGCACCTATGCTGTTGCCGTTCCTGTTTTGCTGATGCTTTCCTTCAACATCGTTGCTTTAATCCGCACGGTTATTGCTATAAAACGACATGGACAGGTATGACTATTAATTGCAATGCACCAATCAGATGTCGCTGTTGTAAAAAATATTTCAACTGGTCTAAATGGCGGGAAAATTCGCGACCCAATTTCACGATAGGGTTGTGTTTTTTGTGTGTTCTCATTGGGTAGATCAGGATTGCTGTGCATAAACAACTTTGGTGTCAGCTCAGATGATGTGTGTGTGTGTGTGTTTGGAATATTGGCTCGGGATGTTAACCCTTTTACTCCCAAGAGTGCTAAGTTCAAAGCTGAGGAAGAAATCTGGAATTTCATTTTGCAAAATTCTCAAAAACAAACAGCACCACATGAAAGTACTTCTCAATACCTTTCATATGAATGGTTAACCACTAGGGCTTCATCCACAGATTTAAAAGTTAGAACCGCATTTATTGACTCAAGGTTTGACACTGGGAGTGAAAGGGTTAAGACGTTAACCTTGTTGTTTTCTTTATGTCACGTTCACATATATATCAAGAGGACGTTTAAAGAACCTATGGAATTGTTCGAGGATTGTTCCATGATTGTTGTCATGGTTTGATTTCTCGCTCTTCTTTTTTTCTGTGTTTTAGGGCAACGCGGGCGGCTACAAATCAACGAAACCTGCCCCTGATTGTGCTGAAATTGACGGTTGTCATGGGGATCTCGTGGATTCTAGGATTTGTGTTGGCTTTCTATCCGACTCCTTATATCGAATACCCATTCGTCATAATCAACAGCTGTCAAGGTGAGATGTCTATCAAATGGCTTTTTGTGGTGGCAAATCTCCAGTAGACAGACTTCTCTTAACTTTCTTCCCACACTCGAGACATCTCAGTTTTGACCCGAAAAATTCCTTACTGATGACGTAGCTCTACAAAGTTCCATGCAGTGGCTTGGATTGGTTGTTACTTGCGCGCGAAAATTCAAAACCGAGTAACAACCAATCAGAGACACTATAAGGATCTCTATAGAGGTGTCCCATCACCCCTAGCCAGAGAGAAATTCGCCCCTGACCCTGGGCTCCCTGGGGCTGTTAGGTCATTGACTGGACTACTGGCTCATATGTCCAAAACTGCCCGGATCTGACGGGTTGTTCTGTACTTGCCTGGTAAATTCCTGAGTAATCTGGGCGGATTGAGGATTTTTCGATAGAGGGTTCCAAACTTGCATTTACATAGCCTGATTATATGTAACTCCATTAACCCTGGAAGAGGTCATGACGACCGTGAGGTAACCAGAGCTCATGGTTTTTTTCTTTGGGGGGGTTGGGTGGGGGGGGGGGGGGGGGGGGGGGGGAGGTCCGACCCCCTGGACCCTTCCCCTGGATCGCCACTGAGTAATATTTTATTGTTTCTCTCATCAGGTGTGCTGATCTGTTTCTCGTTCGTGATCAAGAAGAGTGTCTTCGTTCTGTACAAACAGCGATTCAAGACGGAAAACACATCCAACAAATTGACCCTAGCTGAACAAGAAACAAGAAGGCACGGGGCCTATACTCACTTGAACCAAGCGTTGGGGGGAGGGGGGGGGGGGGGGTGGAGGGAGATATTCATATTAAGCTCACACGAGGGTCATAATGGAGGTTAACTTTGATGATTAAGTTGACAGTAGACGGTAAAATTTACCCTTTGACTCTTAGCTTAATTGTTAAATATGATGCCAGTTGACGTTGATAGTTAATCCCATTGTGACCCTACATCAAGCCCATCCAGGACTAGCCTGACCTGTTTTTCTTGTTTCTTTGATTGATTGATTGATTGATTGATTGATAGATTGATTGATTGATTGATTGATCGATTGATTGATTGTTTGTTTGTTTGTTTGTTCAAGACATTTCGGACTACACTTACTGGCGTGTGATTTCTTTGCAACATACAAGGGCAAGGGTAATCGATTTCTCAGGAGCAAGCTAACAAATAAATTTAAGCAAAATATTTGGAATGTCGCTTTTCTGTTCACTCCCATAATCGTTAAGGCATTTTAAAGAGATATATGTGCAAACCTGCAAACTGTGTTACCCGAAATTACGAGTTACTACGCGGTTTCTGGTTAAGATATGGAGCAAGGATTTTTAATGGATTACAAAATCACAATCCACCGTATGGAAACAGATGGTGGCTGTACATTCTACCACAATACCTTGCGAACCTATTAACACAGCCGATAGGCACATAGAAAGTCGTATTTTTGCGAAATCGTTCGTTCCAGTGCTATACATAACTTGCGTATGCGTAGGTTAGAGGTTTTTAGAACTTTTCTGTGCGTTTTTAGCGTTTTATGGATAAATGTATCAGTCGCCATCTTTTCTGTACGGTGGATTTGATTTGCGTTCCGTTGAAACGGCATTGTAAATTACATTTGGTAAACGCTCAGTGTTTGAAGTTTTTTTCTTATCCTCGATTTGCATATCAGTTATTTAACAATTATCCTTCGAAATCGCGCGGAATATCGCTGATTACTTAGCCGCTGAGTACTGCCGACAGATATTGAGAGTATCATGACCATATTTGGACAGCGTTTACAATTTGTTGAATAATAGAAGTATATATGTGGGAATCAATGCCGCATTAAAGGGAGGGTTTCACGGTTCGGCGCATGTCCATCAATAAAAATATACTTTTTTCGCTTTCTTATCAATGTTATCGCTTTAAAAACCCCACTCACATGTACTTCAGTAATCACATATTATAATTAGTCGTAGCTGAAGCGACGGATGACCAAAATTCACAGAATATTTCAGTGGATTACACCAACGCAGTCGACCGTGGAATTTAGTGTTGACCCGTAGGATTTATTCCACAGTATTTGTATGCGACAATTATGCAATAATGTAAAATTTTTAATCGTGAAATTTTCACAAGCAAATTTGGCACCCGAGTTAACTCCTCGCTTCGATTGGTTCATAAACAATGCAATTGCCATAAAGCGTGCACAGGTGAACAAAGTATTTTGATTTATGGGCATGCGTCGAGCCATGAAACCCTCCCTTTAACCTGACTGAACAGGCGTATTTTTTTTCTATCACATGCATAACAAAATTATTAACTAAATCTCAGCCTTGGGTAATAGATTTTTTTTTTTTAGACCATCAAGATAGATTAATAGAGATTTTATTGTATTAGAATTAGGTGTCCCCAATTAGCGTAGGGTTTCCATACGCTAGATGATTGACACAGAAATAAAGCTATTCATTCATTCATCAAATATTTTGGTCTGAAATAGGGTAAGGGTTTCAGAAGCATGCCGCACACCCCCACAACAAAAATCAGGGAGTACCCTTCCCCCCCCCCCCCCCCCCCCCCACCGTGGGAAATGGGTGGTTCGCATGAAGGGCTTGAGTATAAATTTTACGGGTCGTGGGGGAATTCAACGGCAATTCAAGTAAAACATAGCACTCGGGCCTATTCTCATGTCTGGTCGCTTTTCATGGTATGCGTTAATATAAAAAGCTGCATCGCTGTAGCCTTGTATAAAACTATCAGAGAGATAGAAAAACGGAGATGTGGCTTTGGGTGGTTTGTGGGGATTATGATTTTTTGAAGATTTTTGGCATGGAAATATCTAATGTTATGCGAGGGAGAGCTAAATGGTTGGTATTGAGGTGAGGAGGGGGAGAGAAATGAGTAGGGAGGGGGGTTTGTAGGGGATAATGTAAGTGTTGATGGGGTGGGAAATTTAGTGAGATTTATTGGTGTAGGAGTTATTTGTATTTTTTTATTGGATTGTGGGTAGGTTGGGTGATAAATGATAAGTTGGAAATGGAATTAAGGAGGCTTTGTCTATTTATTCTTAGTCTGTACTGTAAGCGGGCACACGGCCCTTCTGTATTTAAGCTGGGCGCTTTTATCCAGTATGGCTGGGGTCTGTATATTGCGTGAAGTACTTTGGGTGCCAGGTGTTTTGGGGATACTTGTAGTTACATGTGGGGCTGCTTTGTGCTGCACAGATCGGCATAGCTCCTCCGAATGGGCACCGTTTCATAAACTTCTGATTGGAGTTAGACGTTCAGCGTGCGAATGTGGGCACACCCTCTGTCTCTTCCGCTAAGGCATTGTTAGAGAAGAATTTTTACTATTGTTTTTTGGTTATAACCAATTTGCAGACGCTGCGTGTGTTGACTGTCGGGAGAACGGCATTGTGGCGGGGTTGCTTTGCGTGTTACTGGGGGCAGAGCTTCTGTTGTGTGGTCGAGATCATCTAAGTTTTTAGACTTCTTATTTTTGATGATTTTTTGGTTGGTGTTGTACCTTTTGATTGGGTCTGGTTAGGATGAAAATATTAATATAATTCGCCGTATTACGGTGGGCATTTAATACGTAGTCGATTTGGGGCTTCTTTTGTCTGTGGGGTAGGTTCGTCGTTGCTTTATGCTATGCAGTAGTAGGTTGGTCTAGAAAGACGTGTAGGGTTTTAGTGTTTTGTATTCGGCATTATTAACAGGTATAAACCGTTGAAGTTTAACTTGCCAGTATGTAAGTGGTTGAGTAGAGGGGGCTTTTATAGCGTTTGGGGTTGTTTTAGTTCGGACTCTTAGCGAACTATTTGGCTTAGAAATTATGGGGCTATTTTCCAGGCGAGGTTTTCTCATACCTAGGTTTTTTCTCATACTGGTATAGCAAAACAGACGTTAGTTTGTCAGCCACGTAATCATTTATGCCAGGCTATATTTATATATCTAGTTGTGTGGTTTTATCATGTCTTACGAGTATTAGTGATGTGCTATTTTTGTGGATCAGGTTGTTTTTGTGGTCTTGAAGAGCGTCTATTATCCGCGGATATTGAGAGGGCGCACCAATTGCAGGGATCCGTATTTGCTTTAGCGATTTTCAGCTGCAGAAGAGCTTGAGCTTTCAATTACGCTGTGTGTGGGCTAATATAAATGGCGATTGTGAGTTAATGTGTCTGCATTATTCTTTATGTTTCGCAGAGTCTGACTCTATGACAGTAATCAATGTTTGCTTATGATTTGATTCTGGTCACATTATTGTTTTGGGATCTTCTGCATATTTTATATAAAAAGACCTGAGCGCGATATAAATGACATGCCTAGGATGTCTGTTGTGAAGTTAGTTTCGTTGGCGACTCCAGTTACAGCGCTAGATCAAATGTACCTTAAATGAGCTTTGCGCTGTTGAAACTGATTGACTGATCTGTAAGAATTTATCAGCTACTGTTTTGTTATTCTATCGTTTATTGGTTTTGGTGGTTTGGGGCCTGCTGAAATTATTTGATTCGGGTCTCCTCATGTGATGGTGTTTGATGCTTACGTAATTGCAATCAGGTAACTGTATATAAATGATGTGTTTATTATTTAGTACCTGACTATCTATGATTTATGAGAGCCTGGATTTATTATACATTAGTATAAATTAGATCAGTTATAATTTTTTGTCTTATTTCATTTAATACAGCGCATTTTGCGTAATATCGAGCTGTGACATGATTTACGGAGTTGGAATTCCTATTAGAAATAGTCGACTTGTTCAGCTCGTAGGCTCGTTCTAATTCGGAGCTAATATATCATCTCGTATTATGCATGTGGAAGTGCTCCGGGCCTGATAGTATTTGGTGGCTATTTGTAATCAATTATGGCTCGGGAGGTCGCGCTTCATTCATAATCCAGACAGAGGATCTCGGACCTATAAATTAATATTTATTTTGCGATACTCGGCTTATATGATAATAGGAGGAAAAAATACTTCTATGTTAGTTCTTCTCGATACACACTTTCCTGGACCACCGGTGTTTCTTCGGATATATATCTGAGAAACTAAACTCGATGGTGCGGTATGGCTTCAGATGCGAGGTCTGATACCGTAGTCGACTGTATATCACCGAATATGATGGTCAGTGTTAGCTATGCTGTTCCCGTACAGATCAATTTAGATCCTAAGTCGGATGATGCTCAATATGACTCAACGGCTCTGAAAGGGGGGGGTTCCGTTGTTCCTCGTTCTTAAAACGGTGCAGTAAGCTATCAAACTTAAGTATGTGCCACGATTGGGGCATACGCTTCAATTCACGTGTCACTTTTTAGAGCGAGGGGGCAGTTGCATTTTTGCACTACCCAGTTCTCTTTCATTAAGGCTCTGTGTGTAGTCAAAAGACTGTTATTGATATCACTTGCTGTAATGGCCATTATTAATCTTTACGGGAAGACAGCTTAGGCCGCAACGTTTCCTTGCACTACTTGAGCTCTTTGGTGGGCACTTTGGATCTAAATGTCAATTTCCCAATTCATCTAATTCCTAATCCTTTCATTTCTTACTAAAGTTTTCCTCTCTTACTCACTGTAACTTTCTTCTTTTATTTTAAATTTTATTATTAAATTTTTTGCCTTTTTTTTTTTTCCCTTCTTTTCTTTTTTTTTAGTGGAAATTCTACTTTCAATAATGATTCGGGCATAGTGCTGGCTTTTCTTTTGTTCCTATTTTACCTTTTTGAAATACAATGTCCATTATTTTTTTCTACATTAACTTCACTTTTTTAAATATCGGCCGTAGGTATTATTCGTTTAAAAACTTCCCTTTTCTTTTTATTTTATTTTCTTTTTTATTTCGTTTTTTTCAGTATTCACATTTTTTCTGGGATCATCGAATTAGCCTTTTCAATCTGGAACACAATTTTTTGTCGTCATTTTTTTCCACTTTTGGTGGATGCCTGTAGCTGAAAAAAATAAAGTCTGAAATTGGCAGTATTATATATAATGCGTCGCAATCCGCCCCTGGCCCAGAGTGTGTCGCCGATAACAGTGTGCAGCAAAAAAAAAAAAAAAAGATTGCAAAATGATGCAGAATGAATTTTATGGTCGACTATGGGCGCACATGGGCA
>MU827998.1:0-16273 GCA_029204205.1 Desmophyllum pertusum
GGGCACTGTCACGGATTCGCATGCGCGAAAACTGCTCACTTAAATTATTTGGCCGCCATTCCATAATGACGGTTAGTGAAAATATTTGCATGTATTTTGTTTCTAATCACGATTATGTAAAACAGATAAAGTCATAATATTACTGTAACAGCGTGCGCTGTTCGCATACGTATTTCCGAAACATGATTTGCATACAAAATATTTTGCAACGGCCGTAACGCAACGCACTTTTGACAGCCAAGCTTAGATTTATCCATTTGTACAGAAGTTTTCAACGGATAACCGTTGCCGTTGGAACGGCCGCTCAATATTTTTTCTCAACGGATTACCTGGCTTAGCTTCGAACGGGTGAAGATTTTTTTCTGAATGGGTAGCAGCAGCCGTTGGAACGGCTGAAGATTTTTTTCGAACGGTAGCGGCAGCAGTTCGAACATTTTTTTCGAACGGGTAGTAGCAGCCGTTCGGCTTGCTAACCGTTCGGGTAGTGAACGGCTTTTAGCCTTTCGAACGGAAAGCCGTGTTGTACGTTTTCGCGTGAGAGGTCACAGCTGAGGTCACATCTGTTTCGATCACTCGTCTACTCAACAACAAATGTGTCGCGAAGACAGTATCTTATCACTGTATCCTTCGTAACCTGCAACGAATTTCGCTTCAAGCCATATGTTTTGAAACTGTTATCTTCAAGATAAATGCGTTTATGGGGTTTGTCCACGCTCTCTTGGCTCTTGTCGGGGTATTGAATATTCTTTTTCGCCCAGAATTACTACGCTTTCCACCGTGCCGCCGCCGCCACTAGTCGACGCCACATTTTGGATTTGGGCAACTAAAACGTGAAAAAGTTAGCCTAGCCTTTTTCTAAGTTCAGACTCACTCGAGACTGGCGCATGCGTCCTTGTGAGCAGTGCCCCTTTGGTTAAGTAAGTTAAACATAACAAGCGAACAACAACAAGACCAACCAGAAAAAAGAAAGACTATAGTAGCCCAGCTAAGGATTTCCCAGCCTTTCTGCATTGCAGGCGTGCAGCCATCAGTGGAAGGACAGGCATTCTTGAACCTTTTGAACACTCGCTATCTTTGGAAACAGATGTGCTCGACGAATCCTTGGAGAACAGGTCGGAGAAGATGGGTTCAATTGAACTTTTGGGCATTTAAAAGGCTTCTGGCTGCGAAAGGAACAGTGAAAAAGTCTTAATACATTAGTCAATAACTGATAGGAAAACCCGGGGGGTTAATACATAAGGCAACTAAAGTTTCATACGGGGACAAGCTCCGCCTGAGGTCCCAACCCTTACCCCATACCTCGTTCCCAGGGTTCTCTCATCTTCCCATCATCCCCCCCCCCCCCCGGCCCCCCCACCATCGGCTCACACAGGGGGGCGGGAAGATGAGAGACCGCTGGGAACGAGGTTTGCTGTAACCTTATTAAACACCCTTTTATATACCAGTTTTTGTGACAGAAAAGGTAACCCTTTTATATGCATATGCCCTTCCATAGAAAATGGTACCGCACTTTCACATAGCTACAATCGAAACACAGCATCCCTTTTCTATAACTTTTTCACTTGATTCATCCCTTAATAAAGTGCCTATGAAATGAAATTTTTTATTTTTCAACAAAGGTACAAATTTACAGTTACATGTGAGTCCAGAAATTGAAATGTTTTTATTGGCTAGAAGGCTTCATTTTTTGTACTATCTTTTTTGAGCCCGTGAAGTTCAGACTCGAGTCGCTCAAACAGTGGTTCCATTTACTCGGCGCGGACAAACGGATCGCAATTTTCAGGGTTGTGAACGTAGAAAACTGTTTTGCACACCGGACACCAGAATAAAAGAGATAAACAGCAGCTGACACACAAAGGCAAGTGAAGAGAATTAATCGTATACGTAGTCCATCAGATAAAGCATCTTTGGCGAACAAAAAAATGCGGATTGTAAAGGCGAAAACATAATTGGAGACTTTGGATTCTAAATAGGTCTTGCAGCAAGAATTGGGAACATTTTTTTTAATCAGTAAAATAAATCCAGATATCCTAAACCCCGAAACCACCTGCCCACATATTTCCGGTGACATGCAGTTCGCTTTTAATTTGTCAAAATAATCAGTTTTGATGTTATGGGCATTTTACTGTTCTTTACTGGTAACAAACGGAACCCAGAGTCCCCAGACCTTGGTGTTGAATGCTTGCAGGCATTTGCAGAGGCCAGCCCTGCGTAAACTACACGGTAACACCGAGTAAACGCAATAGCTTATTAATTTTTTCGAAAAAGTTGACCACAGCTCCAAGGAACGTTCTCTGAATGTTAAATTGAAATTTTTAATATTCATGTTATTGAACCGCATTGTAGTCCTTATAAATTATTTTATGATCTCTTCAGAAGAAGCCCGAAATAGTATTGTTTAGTTTCTTAAAAAGAAGGCGTACAGATAGCTGATCCGTTCAATCAATCACAATTGTCAACACGACCTCAAAACAATCTTGTATTACATAGTACTGAGTAATTTAACTCACGATAAAACGATTACGTATAAATGGGATACATTAAAATCGCATTAACCAATATGAAACGCGAAACGACTGAAAAGCTCACTAGTGAAAAAACGTCGTTCGTCCAATCACAAACGCCGAACGACGAAAACTCACTGGTGAAAAAAAAATCGTATTGGATTTTCCGCAGCCGATTATTTGACAGCGTGATGTTTTGTCAGCTTGTAAATTTAAACACAAGGTTTCAAAGATTCGTTGCCGAACTTTTTAAAATGTCAAGAAAATAATTCAAGCGGATTAACACATGAAAAACGTCCCAACAGGGAATGTGTCAAGTGAATGGACTCAAATATCAAGAACCGAAAGCAGCCGAAAGCCTGACATTCGACTTTGAGAAACAAACACAACAGAATTCGTCCGACTGCCGGGGTTTATTGAAGTGCTCGTCTACACAAAAACTTTCGTGGGGCGATTGAAGCTCGCTTCTCTGGAAAGCGGCGAAGGTCTCGAAAATGGAAATTTGCCGTCAACTAACTTCAGTTTGTAAATGTGGGGTGTCATAGGTACATTAGATATTGATTCATTGTATGCGATTTTGATATGCGAAATCCACAGGGAAAAAACTAACTTCAACCAACTTTTGATTCAGATTCATTCAGTTACGAGAGCTCTGCATGCAAAGCAGAAGCTGAACTAGGTTTCATAAAGTGGAGGATTTTTGGTGCCCGTGGATGTAAACAAAATCATGTTCATTCCTCGTTTACTGACTGGAGTCAACAATTTTTAATTTGCATTTCTTGAATTTGATCAGTCTGACTATTTGGGCTCTGGTTAGAATATTTGTTGATGTCGATATTAAACTTTGCCCGAATTAAAATTTTTTTTTTTTGGCAGTTTGAGCTGAGTTAAGATTATGTGAAACTTTGCTTTCGCCTCGGAGACGGCGATTTTGAAAAAATATATTTTTTTCACTCAACATTCGTCATTGTAATATCTCAGTACTCATGTAATAAACAAATTACTTCATGGTTAGTTCGCTTGTACGATTTTTATTCACTCGTTGTGAAGAATAACAAACTCACTCGCTCGCTGCGCTCGCTCGTTCGTTTGTTATTCTTCACAACTCGTGAATAAAAATCGTACGCGCTCACCAACCATGAAGTAATCTCTATAGCTTAGCGCGCGTGGCCTGGCGCACGGCCTCGGCTTCTAGTTCTTACAAAGACTAAACAAGACAGCATTTAGGCAAAGTACGATTTAAATGATTGAGCTTACCTAGGAAGAACTTTCTCTTACTCTGCTGTGTTTTAAAGGAGTAGATTCACATCTAATCGGAAGATCTGATCGCTATAAGCTTTTTTTAAGCTCAGTTTTTCCCTCGCATCACGGGTGCACTGCGACAAAACATTGGACCGTTCTAATTCCGCCGCTGAAATGTCGCAAATCATCTCTAGAAGACTGCAGAAATATGGGACAGTTTCAAATACACACTTATCGATTGATTTTTGCTCAAATCTGACTCCTACACAGTATCTTAGTTCGCTAAATAACTCTGAGATTGTAAGCAATGTGAGAAGAAAACAAACGTGAAATGCGATAGTGCAAACGTTTCTATGTCACAAGGTGGACAAACTCGCCCCAGTCCCTAAAAGAAATGGCCAAACATCGCATCTTCGAGGTTCTGAACTAACGTCTTTTTCGACGTTTTGAAAAATTATTTTTCCACTTCCGTTGTATTAAGATGATAAACTTTCCATACCGAAAGAAAACAATTTCATTTCATAGGCACTTTAAAATACTTGTATGAATCAGCCGTTAGGTGCGTCTGTTCGAGATATTTTGAAAGGACCTTTTAAACTCCTAAATGTCAGTTTTCCCTACCTTTTTCTAGAATCGCTACCCTTTTATATACCTCCAGCCTGAAAAAGGTACCCCTTTCGGGTACTCCTCCCCCCCCCCCCCCCCCCCCCCGTAGGAAAACGTACAGTGCTTTCCCTCCTTAGTCAGACCAAGGGAATATGAAGTTCATTGGCAACCAGAAAATGTTCTTAACATATCAATACGCGCATTTCCGACTGTTGGTCTCCAGTAAAATTGTAGCCTGCGAGCAAGCTCTCTGGGGATTTTGGGGGGGTGGGGGGTGAGGAGGCGGGAAAGTGAAAGACCCCGCTCTTTCTCTTTCCCCCAAAAACGCCAAGAGAGCTTGCTCGCAGGCTAGTAAAATTGCTAATTTGGTTACGACCTTTCCATTTCTGAAATGAAACCTTGGCAGTCTTTACGTCTTGTCTTAGGGGGAATTTAACATGTACGTTTTGATCATCCCTTCAGTTGAGATCAGATAGTTGCAATCTCGAAAGGAAAGTTAAATTCTATGTTTATAGTTTAGTTTTGCGCTTTCTTGGAAAGAAAACTTCAATGGCATAATCTACAGGAGATGAACGGTTTTTCTTGTCCACGCTGTCAATAAATCATAAATCTGAAAGCTAACTGCCTTTTAAGCTGCAGTGCAAGAGTTTCTTAGCGAGCTATCGCTAAATTAGCTCATGTGTTTGAATCAGTCACATGGTAAATGTTATACTTGGAAGCCCCCAGTCCATTGACTTATTTTTCACTCGGCCCAATTCCCCTCGTCCTTCGGGCCATGAATAAACAGGAACTACAATAGCCTTACTTGGATCGTCTAGCCTGTTCCAGGCGTTCGGATATCCCCTCGCGCTATTCGCGCTTCGCGCTTCACTTTGCGCGTCCTTTCGCTAGCTCCCCACTATCCCGAACGCCTGGAACAAGCTGGATCGTCACACAACGCTCCTATTCGAAGAGGCGTCGAGACGACTAAAGCAACGGCTGCTAAGGAGACTTGTGAGAACGAGACCGGAAATAGGCTGCGAGAAGTCTTTATTTTTTTTCTTTAAAATCCATTGTGAGCGAACGCGAAATAGCGCGATATACGGCGAGCCAACCTCGTTCCCAGGGTCTCAGCTGGGAACGAAGTTGTCGGCGAGCGGGCGCGGGTGACTGCTCAGTTTCTTCTCTTGTCACTCACACTCTACCTCCTACGCAGCCGTTATTTGTGTCGTGTGGAGAAGCGTTGCGTGACGACACAAATAATGGTAGACTATGAGTAGTCCCCAATTTTTCTCAGATCGAGCGGGCGGGCGGGCGGGCGCGCGCGAAGCGCATGGAAATATCCTCGCGCGAGAAGACGCGCTTCGCGCGCGCCCGCCCGCTCGATCTGAGAAAAATTAGGGACTACTCGTAGTCTAAAATAATGGCTGCGTAGGAGACTACCCACACCCTCCACAACCTGTCTCGTCCCCAGTCGTCTCTCTTGTCTCCTGTTAATATTAACGAGAAGAGAAGTCGCAAGTCGCGGGGGATGCTGGGAAGGAGGAAAGCGAAGGAGAGAAACGACTGGCAGATCCTGTGTCGAAAAGTTGTGCCTAGGCTCGATTACCAGCCGCTGTTGCGCGGCGGACATCGAGCCTAAGTTGTGCCAAGAGTCGAAAAGTTGCGCGAGGCCGTTTTTCTTCGATTATTTCATTTCCATGCACTCAGAGTTGTGGAATGGCGTAGTTGACGAAGTTTCAGTGATGTCTGGCCGTTAGAAAGGCATTTTTTACGGGTGTATTTAATAGAACATCAGCGAACCGGTCAAGACGCTTGCTAAAGTCGAGTTACTCGCGATGTTTACAACCCTTCGACGACATAAGCTTACAAGCAGAAACGCGCGCTGAACATTTGAAGAGAGGAAGTATGATTTTGTATTTATTGAGAGGTATGGATCCCTAAATTAAACCTTAATTTTGTATTACAATATTGATTTGTCGTCGTGTAAGTGTGCGAGTCATTTTCTCTGTGTGATTTGAGTGCCGCGAATGCTACGTAATTTATATTCCTGGCCGGGTTTTGCAATTTTAGCTGAGCCGCTCGTTTCCAGAATAAATTGGCACTGCAAAGGCTACAATTTTTCGGCAGTAAGTTCATTGAGAGATATAAAGGCCTGAAGTGCGGATCCTTGAAAATATGAGATTTTAAATTTAGCTGTCATGATCAGTTTGACCCCTTGACCCAAAATAATCACAACACTTCCACAGGAAACTGTAGGACACCACAGAGCGAAAGGAAACAGACGTTTAACGTAGCTTTCAGTTGAAGTTTGACTTTCTCGTGTAAATGAGAAATAAATACAAGTTCGTAGACGCTTAAGGAAGTATTTTGGAAACGATCTAGTTAGTCTGAGGTCTCTGTACCAGAAGTAAACGGCAATCGTCGTAGAACTGCGTAGAAGAGTTGTGTGGTGTGCAAATAAGACTTTGACTGTAAACAAAACCTCGCGATTGTTTACGGCAGAGCAGATTTTAGCTTCAAAGGGCGGCGGAAAGCGTTCTCTTTTAATAGCGCCTATTTCATCAAAACGCCACCATTGCTCTGTCCGCCATCTTGGAAACAGGATCTGCCAGTCGTCTCCCGCCTTTCCTCCTTCCCATCACTAGCCTGCGTGGCTTTGTACGCCGCATATACATAGATTATGTAATAATTGTTATCCACCAAGTGTCTCAGCTCGTATTTTGGTTTACCATTGCACTTTTAGTAACGTTTCCTTACAAACTTCGCGGCCATTACGCTTCAAACTCTTGGAAAAAAATAGGCCCGCGAGGCGTGCTCATGGCTACTGCATTTTTTACTCAGAGAATGCGCATACATGTAGCCCATGAGCCGATTAAACGAAATGGGTTAGGGACTCTCACGATTTCAATCAGTAAGTTATATTTTTCTCTACCCAGCAGTCATGAATCCACATCATCCCTTTATAACATGTATACTAGACATACTAGATATAAACATTTCCACGCCAATGGCTTTCGTTAACTCTCACCAGACCTCTCAATTGATAATATAGGTCAAGACTTCGTTCTCCGAGTTGTCGCCGTTGAGGATAGTGCAGCAACTTTGTTGGTTTTGTTATTTTTTTCTTTGGTGTATTGCATTTGATAACCCTAGCCCTAAGGCAACATCTCTTGCTTTGGCTAACCACACTAAAATAATCAGGGCCCGTAGGGCGAGGGATGCGACAGGTGCGTCCGTGGACGCGATGGCTGAAAATAAAGTGAATGAAAAGCTCTAATTCGCTAACTGGTGTAGTCTGGAAATGAAGCCTGAATCAACGAAGATAACATCGAAGGTCCGCCATTTGTAGATTTGGCTGGGTGACATATTAAATTTTGGACCAGATCTTGAGATTCTATAAGCTGAATTTAACGTTAACGGATAAATTCGACCTAAAACCCTAATACGGAATTTTAATCCCCAGGCTCTATCAAAATGAGAGAAGACTGGGTACCCCAATATGAACTGCAAAAGGGCTCAGCATGTGTGTCAATATTGGATAAAATGGACCGAACAGAGCCAGAGGTCACAGAAGAGCGAAATAGAAAGGCCGCAGCAAAATCCTGTCAATCGATAGATACATTTGTCCGTAAATTGTAAATTACATGTCACATAAGTTTCTTGCAATTGTTTGTCATTAATCCATTTTGAATTTAAAAAGTGCAAGAAATTTTTATGTTTATACGTTTGCTTTTTGCTGCCTGGTTTCATATCAAAACGCACGAAATGCGAATACAGTCGAACCTCTCCACAACGGCCACCTTGGGGACAGAGGTAAGTGGCCGTTTGTAGAGAGGTGGCCGTTATGGGGAGGTAGGGGTGTAATATGACACCATTTGTTTTTTTGGGGGACAACATTTTTATTTAAAAATGCTTATTATAGCTATATGAATACGTAACACAATCAAAATGTATCAATAAAACAGAAACCAAAATGATGTTCAGAACAGGAATGTTAACAAAACAAAGCTAGTAAAGTACAGTGAGTACATCGTTTTTGTACATCGTTTACTTTCTCTTTCGTGAAATTAAGTTGTCAAGGATTGTTTGCTTGAGTGAGTGGCTGCGAGGTTCTATTTTAGTGTGACTTACTGTGCCACCAGGCATTTTTTTTTTCAATTTCGCAATGCAATTTAAACACAGAGCCTTATCAGCTGTACTCGATTTACGACTGAAATAAAAATACAGTACTGTAAAAGCGTAAAAAAAATGGAAAATAGAAAAAAATGGGGGCCTTGTACTTTCTAGTATTGTGTGATTCTTCCATCAGTGGCTAAACACGTGCCGCAATATAAGATACTGTATTGCCCGACGATGCGTGGTACAGATGAAGTTGCGTGACCTTTTATTACTGTACGCCAAAAAAGATAGGGTTTTAATGGCCGTTGCCGTTGTGGAGAGGTGGCCGTTGTAGAGAGGTTAAAACAAGAGTGAATGTATGGACTGTCCGCCGGGACAAAAGAAAGTGGCCGTTGTGGAGATGTGGTCGTTGTGGAGAGGTGGCCGTTAGTAGAGGTTCGACTGTATCAAAAATTTCCCGGCGGTACCCCCCTACAAACTCGGGAGGCACTCGAAAGTTAGTACGCGCAAGGAAAAGGAGACATCTGCACGCAGGCTATCCCTCCCCTTTCGCACTTATTACGGACAGTTTTTGTTTGTCCCGACGAAAAGCTCATATATTTTATCTTACATTACAACGGTCACTTTTCCGCTCTCATACAAAGTTAACCTCGCTTATCTGTGCACTGTATATTGTCATGGACATGTTTGACCACTGTCCTTGCTCACTGTGGCTGCGTGGCAGGCGTAACACAAAAGTTTCACTTCCTTGGTCTTTTACTGCAGTCATTAGACGTTGCTTAATACGGACAATTGTTCGTGTGCGTCTTATCCGGGTTCACTGTACATACGAGGCGTTTCAATCACAGTCAAAACAAAGGGATTTGACTTCACGAAACTGAAAAAAAAACCTGCCAAAAAAACCCCTGCAAACTGTCAAAGCTATTTGCCTTTATCTCTGTAATTGTGTAATAACCCGACCAATTACACGCCGCGAATTATTGACATATTATAAATAGACGACGAATTATTACACAAGAATCCATCAAAGAACAGTTCTCATATTGACTCTGCTCATATCCTAGCTAACTGAACTGGGTAATTACAGTACACTGCACGATTCACGTTTAACGTAACAAATTTATTAGGTCACTTTTAGCAACACTCTGCTCTCGTAAACTAGCTCGCCGACTTGTCAGTTGCGGACAACAAACTCTGTTCAGTTTATTTACCTTCATGTCATTTTGATCAGTACATCTAACAAGACTTAAAACCCAAGCTAATTTGAATACAATCACCCACTGTTTTCTTAAACAACGGAAACTGTGCTCAAATGAGATGATCTTATCTTTCGTCTACAAACCAAGCAGATATAAAGTTCGTCGTTAATTTTAGAAGATATTTTCATATTAAAATCATTCCTCGTTTCGAAAAAAATTTAACACACTTAACAATAGTAGATCTAAAATCCATTTTCTAATATCATTTTGTCACGATGTCCAACGTCAGACTCCCGAAAGCGCGGTGAATTAATTTTCTGCAATCCAGCACGCGGCTTTGATCATTCGCAGCATTCATGCTGACATAACAAAATTCTCAAATCACTCATCACTCATACTCTTCTGATTGTCGTCATACTGTAATATCTTTGTTTACACAGCAGCATTCGCGCTGACATAACAGAATCTAAAAATAATTATATAATTCACTGTGTAAAACTCGCGCCGTGATTGGTTTAGAACTGTTATCTATTAGAGTACAGACGCACGAATGACGTCACGAAGCGGGAAAACGCGCGGGCGCCCTGCCTGCTCCAACAAATCCTTCGCTCAAAACAGAGAAATATTTTCGTCAAACTGGAAATATTCCGTAGGAAATTCAATGTTGTTCAATTGATACGAATTTTAAATCGGCTGTTCAAGCTTGGCTAGAACTTGGAGGAAAATATGATGGTCCTTTAGCTCATAATTTGTGAACAGAATCCGATAAATTTAGCGGGATTAAGCTTATCGTTCGCCGTTTTATAAGCGACTTGCAACGGGATTTGGACTGGAATAATTCAGATTGTTTTTCCTCATATCAGGACGGAATAGAGGTTAGTCTCTAATATTTGCTTTTTCGAAACATTTGCTGAGTTGAGGCTGTAGTTTATTTTAAGCCGTTTAGTTTTTCACAAAGTTTTATTTGAGTGCATGAAAACACTGTGGCCTAAACTCGATGTTTGTTGACATAATTTTTATCGGCTTATTTAGCGTACATTCAAGTGAAAATCCGAAGCGAATATCTCCAAAATTATATAAAACAAATAGATTCCATGTTTGCCGTGGGTCTGTTCAGTAATAGATCACAGAGGGACGTCAAATGTGGTAAGAACATCAGTGACCTTGCGGCGAACCACAACATATCAATCACGTAGAAACCGAAAACCTCTGTTGTTGCTGTGAAATTTTGCATTCAACTCCTCGACAATCTTTTAAAAACCAGTACTTTCTAAAGTTTTTACTCTCCTGCCTTCGTGGTATGATACACAAACTGATTAACTAGATATTTCTTCTTCTCGGACTGAAATTTTAAACGACTTGCATGTTTCTTGCCGCTTTTCCCGACTGTCACTGTCACTTTTTAGCGGGCAAACTTGTACCCGATCGGACGTGCACTGTTCACTGCTTGTAAAGCAAAATTGTGCTACTCAAACATCAGTATAGGTGCTGCTAGCAGGTAAAATTTTGGACCGGTACAAGTTGTACGGACCGAGGCAAGCGAATAATCATCGCTGTAACCTTGAGATTTAATGTGTGTGAATTGACGAATCTGTCAGTTTTGACGCTTGACAAAATTTTGTCCTGCTCTGGGGCAGGATGAACGGCGCCTTTGAAGTTTGGTAAGGCTTGACAAAATTTTGGTAGGAAAAAAATCGCCGTTCGCACTTGTGAAACGGAACTGATGACAGATATTTTTGCAAAACAAACAAAAATTCGCCTAGTGCGGCCGGGCCCTAATCAAACAAATGAATTGTACGAAGGACTCTAAAAGACCGGCGGTTACTCAACAAAAGCTTCAACAATGTGACTCATCAAACGCGACCCTGTTCGTGCAGTTGTCAAAGAAATACACCTACGTAAATAAAAACATTTAAAAACAAACGTGTCTTGTCATATTTATTTTGGCAACGCAATTTCTCTCCATATAGCTCACTAAAGATGCCAATCTTCTTTTTAAGCATGGCACTTGAACACCACTGTCAATGAAGCGAAACAATCGAACAATGCCATATCATGTTCAGTTATTCAAAGAATTGTTACAAAAATAAAGTGAATGAAAAGCTCTAATTCGCTAACTGGTGTAGTCCTGGAAATGAAGCCTGAAATCACGAAGATAACATCGAAGGTCCGCCATTTGTAGATTTGCTGGGTGACATATTAAAGTTTGGACCAGATCTTGAGATTCTATAAGCTGAATTTAACGTTAACGATAAATTCGACCTAAAACACCTCATACGGAATTTTAATCCCAGGCTCTATCAAAATGAGAGAAGACTGGGTACCCAAATAATGAACTGCAAAAGGGCTCAGCATGTGTGTCAATATTGGATAAAATGGACCGAACAGAGCCAGAGGTCACAGAAGAGCGAAATAGAAAGGCCGCCAGCAAAATCCTGTCAATCGATAGATACATTTGTCCGTAAATTGTAAATTACATGTCACATAAAGTTTCTTGCAAATTGTTTGTCATTAATCCATTTTGAATTTAAAAAGTGCAAGAAATTTTTATGTTTATACGTTTGCTTTTTGCTGCCTGGTTTCATATCAAAACGCACGAAATGCGAAATACAGTCGAACCTCTCCACAACGGCCACCTTGGGGACAGAGGTAAGTGGCCGTTGTAGAGAGGTGGCCGTTATGGGGAGGTAGGGGTGTAATATGACACCATTTGTTTTTTGGGGGGGGACAACATTTTTATTTAAAAATGCTTATTATAGCATATGAATACGTAACACAATCAAAATGTATCAATAAAACAGAAACCAAAATGATGTTCAGAACAGGAATGTTAACAAAACAAAGCTAGTCAAGTACAGTGAGTACATCAGTTTGTACATCGTTTACTTTCTCTTCGTGAAATTAAGTTGTCAAGGGTTGTTTGCTTGAGTGAGTGGCTGCGAGGTTTCTATTTTAATGTGACTTACTGTGTCACCAGGCATTTTTTTTTTTCAATTTCGCAATGCAATTTAAACACAGAGCCTTATCAGCTGTACTCGATTTACGACTGAAATAAAAATACAGTACTGTAAAAGCGTAAAAAAAATGGAAATAGAAAAAAATGGGGGCCTTTGTACTTTTCTAGTATTGTGTGATTCTTCCATCAGTGGCTAAACACGTGCCGCAATATAAGATACTGTATTGCCCGACGATGCGTGGTACAGATGAAGTTTGCGTGACCTTTTATTACTGTACGCCAAAAAAGATAGGGTTTTAATGGCCGTTGCCGTTGTGGAGAGGTGGCCGTTGTAGAGAGGTTAAAACAAGAGTGGAATGTATGGACTGTCCGCCGGGACAACAGAAAGTGGCCGTTGTGGAGATGTCGGCCGTTGTGGAGAGGTGGCCGTTAGTAGAGGTTCGACTGTATCAAAAAATTTCCCGGCGGTACCCCCCTACAAACTCGGGAGGCACTCGAAAGTTAGTACGCGCAAGGAAAAGGAGACATCTGCACGCAGGCTATCCCCTCCCCTTTCGCACTTATTACGGCGACAGTTTTGTTTGTCCCGACGAAAAGCTCATATATTTTATCTTACATTACAACGGTCACTTTTCCGCTCTCATACAAAGTTAACCTCGCTTATCTGTGCACTGTATATTGTCATGACATGTTTGACAACTGGTCTTGCTCACTGTGCTGCGTGGCAGGCGTAACACAAAAGTTTCACTTCCTTGGTCTTTTACTGCAGTCATTAGACGTTGCTTAATACGGACAATTGTTCGTGTCCGTCTTATCCGGGTTCCACTGTACATACGAGGCGTTTCAATCACAGTCAAAAACAAAGGGATTTGACTTCACGAAACTGAAAAAAAAAACCTGCCAAAAAAACCCCCTGCAAACTGTCAAAGCTATTTGCCTTTATCTCTGTAATTGTGTAATAACCCGACCATTACACGCCGTCGAGAATTATTGACATATTATAAATAGACGAACGTCCAATTACATCTTATCACAAAGAAGAAAAGGAATCACATTAAAAGAACAGTTCTCATTCTTGGACTCATGCAAACTCCAATATTCACTAGACATAAATCTGAACTGCGGTAATTAAACAGTACACCTGCACGATTCACGTTTAAAGACGTAACAAAATTTTATTAGGTCACTTTTATCAAAAAAAATTTTTCTTTTTATCTCTTTTATGCCTTCTCAAGTAAACTTAGCTCCCGCGACCCCTTTGTCAGTCTGTTCCATGGCGGGTACAACAAACTCTAGTTGCAGTTTATTTTACCTTTTTTTTTTTTTCATGTTTCATTTTGAATCACGCTTTACCAAATGCTAAACAAGACTTAAAAACCCCCACAGCTAATTTTGAATAGCAATCACCCACTGTTTCTTCTCTTTAAACAACGGAAAAACAACTGTGCCTCAAAATGAGGATTGATTTCTTTATCTTTCGTTCTACAAAGCCAAGTCAGAGATGAGATATGATATAAAGTTCGTCCTTTTAATTTGAGAATGGATACTTTTCATATTAAAATTCATTCCTCGTTTCGAAAAAAAAAAAAAAAAAAAAAAAAAAAAAAAATGTTTAACACACCTTTAACAATTAGTTTAGTCAGATATCCTAACTTTCTTCTTCACTAAAAATACATCGCTTTTCTAATATCATTTTGTCACGATGTCCAAACCGTCAGACTCCCCACCACCGCCCCCGAACGCACGCCCCGAACCGCAACGGCCGCCCCGTGGGAAAAGCGCGACAGTGAATTAATTGTTCTTTTTCACACAGTGGCAATCCAGCACGCCTAAGGCCTTTTTTGGATCCTTTTCTGAACAAACCCGCGTAACATCTCTCATTCGCAGACATATCATGCTGAGCATAAACAAAAAAATTATTCAAATCACTCATCACTCCACTACATCTTCTGATTGTCTGCCCGTACATACTTGTAATATCTTTGTTGTTGTTTAGCACCTACCATGCAGCTAGCAACATATCGCACCCCCCCCCCTGCATGGACATAACAAGAATCTAAAAATAATTAATGATAATTCACTGGGGGGGGGGGGGGGGGGGGGTAAAAACCTCGCGCCGATGATGGGTTCTAGAACTGTTTATCTTATCCCCCCCCCCCCCCCCCAATATATTATAATCCTATATTTACTAAACTAAGAATCATATATGTTTACCATTTAGAAGGAGTAGCAGAACCGACACGAATGAAATCCGTCACGAAGTCGACGGGGGAAAGACAAAAAACGCGCGGGCGCCCTGCCACGCTTCCCCCCACCCATCCAACCAACACCCCCCCACCCCCCACACCCCCACAACCCCGCCCCACACTCAACAAAATTTTTCCTTCGCTCAAAAACCAGAAGAAAATATTTTCGTCAAACTGGGAAAATATATTCCGGTAAGGAAATCCAATGTTGTTCATATTTGATACGAATTTTTTTAAATCGGGCTTGTTTCAAGCTTGGCTAGTCTATAAGAACTTTAGGGAGGAAAAAAAATATGATGCCTTTTTGTTTGCGGGCTACGTGGAATTGGGTCATCTAGCTCCCATAATTTGTGCACAGAATCCGATAAATTTAGCGGGATTAAGCCCTTTTATCGTTCGCCAGCTTTTTTTATATTTAAGCGACTTGCAACGGGATATTGGGACTGGAAATAAATTTTCAGATTGTTTTTCCTCCATATCACGGACGGAATAGAGGTTATGTTCTCTCTAAATATTTGCTCGTCCTCGGAAACATTGACTGAGTATGAGCATTTTTCTTTTTTTTGTTGTGTTTTTTTTTTTTTGGAGTAGTTTTATTTAACGCCGTTGTAGTTTTCACAAGTTTTATTCGTTTAATTTTCTATTGAGTGCATGTAAACACACTGTGGCATAAACTCGATGTTTTTGTTGACATAAGCTTAATGTGTTTTTTTATCGGCTTATTTAGCGCTACATTCAAGTGAAAATCCCGACCCGAAGACGAATCATCTCCAAAAATTATATCTTTAAAAAACCAAATAGATTCCATTGTTTGCCGTAGGGTCTGTTCAGTTAATAGATCACAGAAGACGTCAAAATGTGGTAATGAATCATGTATTGACCAACGATAGTCCGCTGCGGCGAACCACAACATATCCAAATCACGTAGAAAACCCGAAAAAAAACCTCTGTTGTTGTTTGTGAAATTTTGCATTCAACTCCTCGACAATCTTTTTCAAAACCAGTACTTTCTAAAGTTTTTACTCCTCCTAAGCATTAGTGGTATGATACACAAGCTGATGAACTAGATATTTCTTCTTCTCGCGAATGAAATTTTAAACGACTTGCATGTTTCTTGCAGGGTTTCCCGACTGTCACTGTCACTTTTTAGCGCAAACTTGTACACGACTCGGACGTGCACTGTTCACTGCTTGTAAAGCAAATTGTGCTACTCAAACATCAGTATAGGTGCTGCTAGCAGGTAAAATTTTGGACCGGTACAAGTTGTAGGCAAGCGAATAATCATCGCTGTAACCTTGAGATTAATGTGTGTGAATTGACGAATCTGTCAGTTTTGACGCTTGACAAAATTTGTCTTACGAAGAAAGTCTTACGAAGGAATGTTAAGAATGCTTCGACGACGACAATAATGGGCACTTG
>MU827999.1:0-16215 GCA_029204205.1 Desmophyllum pertusum
TCCAATTTGGGAAATAATTGGATTCAAAAAATTCCTCGTACTGCCAAATTGGACTCGGCGTATTTACAGCCTCATCCAATTAAGCAGTCCTCGGAATTTTAGGGCCTGTTTACATGGAGGGAGGGTGACCCGGGTACCCGGGTCACCCTCCTAGCCGGGCTACCCTGGGAGGGCCAACTTTTCATACATTTCTTTACAAAGCACACTGAAGTGTTTACATGCAGAAAAGATAGCCTGCCTACCCGGGTCACACTGTCTGCTTGCCAGGGTCACCCGGCTAGGCGGGCTATCTTTTCTGCATGTAAACGGTCAACCCGGGTCACCCTCCTAGGCGGGCTATCTCTGTTGACTTCAAAACCCGCGATAATGGCGGAACAAGCAATAAAAACAGCAAACTCGCCGCTATAGCCTTTCTTCTTGCTGCCATGTTTGTTATGTAGTGCTTTTAAGCGTAAATAAATCGCGCCGTTGCAATAAAAATAGTCCGCCAAAATATGAGCCCACCAAAACAAGAGCCCACCAAAAAAGAGAGCTCGCATATATGATAGACCGCCCTAATAGACCGCCCATGGTAAAGGCGGGCTATGTTTTAGCCCGGCTAGGAGGGTGACCCGGGTCACTCCATCCATGTAAACAGGCCCTTAATCATCCAATTAGCTTCCCAAATTGGACAGTCCATGTATAGTCCTGTTACATGAACAAACCCCAATGTCTCTTGGTCTAAATTATATGTGAGTAATGTGACCTACCTGTACATGTATTTTCAATTTTGAAATTATCCAGTATTATATATTAGTGGTCACTGCAATCACCTTTCCGAGTTCATTGGTCTTTAAAAAAATACAACATTTAAAATGCTAATATTAGTTTGTTCTGAATAAAAAGTAAAGGAACAAAAACGTTCTTTACTTAATTAAAATAACGAAGGTGATAAGCAATTTAATAAGCCTTCATACTCGCAATACTTAACTGGAGTTATATGATATAAAAAGATTAATGACCAGTTTGTACCAAAGTGAACATTTTGTGGCCCTAAATGTGGAAGAAATATGTAACTTACATGTTACTATTAGAGGTCTAGCCAGTGCAAGGAAGGCAGGCTCTCTTGTTTTATTAATTTGTGGTAGGTCAATCCTCCATTATGTGCATGTAGCACTATGCTAAAATTACTGCTGTTGTAAATACCAGGAATGTCAATTTAAGGAGTATGAATGAGACCGGTGTGAAGTCAGCTCATTCTGATTGGCTTGACTGATTTAGCACACAGCTCTAACCTGAGTATCAAGCCTAATTCCTTAGAGTGCGGGATGGGGGTTCGGAGAGGCAGGGAGATGCCGAGAGGAAGATCACTGAGGGGGGGTTTTATCCGTGATTTTTGTGAATACCCACAGAGTTTTGAACTTCAGAATTTATGTTATTGAAAGGCACTTTTGATCGTTTCGCAGTGTCATTTTTAAAGTTTGATCATCGAGTCTTACATGTAATACATACCATATAGTTAACTACATTTTTATATATTTTGTTGTCTGTATTGCAGACTGTATTTTAATAACATCAATATTTTACAGGCTTTTAAAATTTAAATTGTGATTTAGCTAGTTCAATAAAATTCTACTTTTGTCGAGTCAATGTAAATCAAGTTTTAAATTACTCTAAATGGTGATACTAAATCAATTGGGCCCCTTAGACCTTTTGGAGGTTTGCAGGGTATACAGCAAGCATCTATTTAATTTAAGCTAGCTTAACTAGCGCTAGTTTAAACCCTGGATTAACTAAACATTAATACAGACAATAAAACACACTATACAATAAGGTAATTGCGCTGTGGTCATTGTTATAAATAATATATTATCAATAGAGTCAGTAGACTTTTCATCATTAAGCCTGTCTTGTCAAACTGATGTCCAGGGGGGGTTGGGGAGAGGATACTCCCATCATATAGAACGCTATACGGGGATGTGCCCACCAAATAGGGTATGAGTTTTCGACCGAGATTCATAAACAGGGCTATGGGTTTTTGACTCAATGCTATCAGAGACAGGGTACATCGGTGCCATTCAGTCACAAGGAATTATTTTCCCCGACAATTTCTGCAGGCCTGGCGTGCCATCACAAACCGGTTTCCGAAAAAATGATATCAATGTTGAAAAACAAAACAGATCACTTTCGGGAATCAAATGCTCAAATAAAACACCCTTCTTCCGTAAATACATGTCATAAAACAGGGTAGGGGAAGTGGAAATTTTTTGTCATAAACCAGGGTCAGGGTTTGACAGCCTGGGCGGCACACCCCAACTCAAACTTTGTTTGAGAACCCGCCCCCACCCCGGGTCAAAGATGAAAAATAGCCCCTTTTTTACTATCAGCAATGTATCAAGACTTTACTTTTTCAAATCGTTTTCTCATTTTTTCTTGGGCTCGTTAAAGTCTTGTGCATATTCTCGTCTAATCAGTTAGGGGAAACAGGAAACATACATTTTCTGAAAAGAAAACAAAAAGAAAATTGACAACTTTTACCTATACAACAATCCTTAGCAAATTCCTCAAATTGCTTGCCCTTCTTGGCTCTAAAATCCCCTTTCCACCCTACCACGGTTTATTTATAAGAATATAGGGGATTTAAATACATGATTACAGTGGAACCCCGCTATACGGACACTCGTTAATACGGACACCCGCTTATTAAGGACAGTTTTGTTTTGTACCGACGACACATATTTTCTTTTATATCAGCCCGGTTAATTACGGACACCCGGATAATATGGCCACTTTTTCATGGTCCCCTTTGGTGTCCGTATTAAACAGGGGTTCCACATGTTTACTATTATGTCATGTCTCTCACAGTGCAAGGTGGGGATGCACTGAGCTAAAAACACCTGCTAGGCAGCGGACAACCAGTCCCAATGGAGCCTTATAAGCCTAGGTAGGCATGATAGAAGATATCTGCAAGATGTGGGCAGAGGCCAGGACTGCTGTTTTCTGGATCCTTTCGCTAGCGGCATTGTTATGCATTGTTGATGCCCAGATGTTGGAGGGAAAATTAATTTTATGAGTATACTGTATCTCATGCATCCCAGCCTGGGCTCCAACAATGATATGGGAATGATAGAAGTCTATTTCTGCCACAGGACGAGAGAGTTCCAAGATCTAGACCAGGTCTTAACACTATAGCAGTCAAATATTATTGAGGGTAATTAAGCTTATTATAATAATAATAAACTTTCATTTTTGGCTGTCAAAAAAAAAAGGGAAAAATCTAGCCCCCTGCTAGTATATTTAGTCAGTTGCCCATAATTACATATTCATTACCCTATGAAGGGTTTGATAAATTTTTGGGACTACTTTGCTACAGTAGTTTGAATTGTAAGTAAATGGTCATGATGCTAAGCAATGATTCGAATAATAATTCGGATTCAATATTGGGTTCAATGGTTCTTTGATCATGATAGATTAAAATTAATTCACGGAACAAAAGCGACTGATGACGCCCAAATCCGGAATATACATGGGCATACATGTATTGTGGTCTTACTGCGAAACAACAATCACTTCCAACAAGGAGATGTAGAAAAAGAAAATACCAACCTTCAGTATAAGATTTCGCTTGTGGTCTTCAATTAAACACTACACGGGTCAAGAGCAAAAACATCGACCTCCCAACACTTTACGTGTGAGTGCTAATTACATTCCCGGAGTATACACTACATACTATGAACCACCAATGTTTCCATCCATGTTGCCGTGTAAAATCGAGTGGCCTTTGTATAGAAATCGGATTGTTATCACAGAAGCATCGGCATGGAACTATTTAGAGTCCAAAAGATGGAACGGCCACTGGGTGTTTTGAGGAACGGGAAATAATTCCGCGCATGACTACGGCACTGTCGCGGTTGTGTTATTTGCCATCACAACAATACTAAACCTTCTCTCTTTTGGCACCGAAAATCTTTGCTGAAAAAGTCGAAGCAATATCTCTGCATACTTATTTATATCCTATAGTATCAAAATTCAAAACCAAACCATAGGTTCAAAAAAACGAAGAAATCATGTCTATTTCCGAACAACTTGAATTTCGGTAGTCGCGAAAACGACTCTTCGAGGCAATTTTTTAGCCGGACCGTGTGACGTCATATGTTTGTTGGATGATTGAGATCACCAAAAAAAGTCCGCAGGCGTTCGCGGTCGTCATTTCTCAGCGAGTGTTCTCCCCCGCCCCTGGATTATACCTGACCCAAAAAAAATCGATACCTATTTCAGCCCACGAAAAAGAAAAAAACCTATAAAATTAGTACACGTGTCTAATTTACATGGGACTTCAGCTACGCAGGAAATGGGTCCGTTTTGTCGTATACATTTGAGAAGGGCTCCAAAATTCCCCCTGCTAATGGGAGAAAAAAAATAATTTTCGTCTAAAAGCCAAACCAAATTCCAGGCAAGAGTGCAAAAAACATATCCTATTTCAGACCAAATCAAAATCTATACCCCTATTTCACACCAAAATACAGCTCAAAACCCATACCCTTTGGCGCTGCACATACCTGTATAGCTTATATAAGGGAATACACCCCCCCCCCCCCCCCCCCCCCCCGAGTCTTCTCTGTTGAAGATGACAGGTGAAAAGGTTTACAAACGTGGAAGGAAGATGACCTCCATAATTAAAGACAGCAATGGAAAATTACGTAAAACAAGCCTAAAACGTGAGGAAGCCATTGATATTTTACGAAAGGACTTTCCTCAATACCTTGGAGTGATCCAAACGCTCGACAGACGTTTTAAGACGAAATCCATTAGAAAATCGAGTAATATTTATGGCCAGTGGACAAAAATTCTTGTACTACGACGCCATACGCTTTCACGCTTAAACTAGACATTCATGAGCCATACCTTAACGGTATTTACCAAATAATATAAACTCCACAATCCTTAAATTGCTTTCCGCCTTGAGTTTCCTCCCGTGAATGGGTAAGGTCATAAGAGGTTGCAGCCATGTTTCCCAGAAACATGGCTGCCACTTCTTATGACTCAACTCATTCACGGGAGGAAACTCAAGGCGGAAAGCAATTTAAGGATTGTGGAGTTATATTTATTTGGTAAATACCGTTAAGGTATGGCTCATGAATGTCTAGTTTAAGCGTGAAAAGCGTATGGCGTCCGTAGTACAAGATTTTTGTCCACTGGCCATAAATATTACTCGATTTTCTAATGGATTTCGTCTTAATACGTCATTTCGGAGTTATAAGTTATAGGCGTATAGCTAACCACTAAAAGTGCCAAACGACACAGAGGAGGGAATAATTGATAGAAAGCTATAAAATATATAATCATGAACATACGTTCTTTAACCGGCATTTTAAAAATATAAAGGTAACAACATTAATAATATAAGGCACCCCATTCGACGGTTACTTAGAAATCGAAGGTGTCATTTTATTTGCATGAAAGTTGAAAGAAATGTTAAATTATTCTCGATCCCTCGCACTGTGTCCCGTGGGAGGGGAGGGGGAAATACTCCCTATAATGGACTATACGGGGAGGCTCCACCAGAAAGGGGTAGCTTTTTCAAGCTGGAGGTATATAAAAGGGTAAGGATTTCATGAGTTGAAGTATAGAAAACGGTAGGGAAAACTGTAATTTAGGTATTTAAAAGGGCCTTTCAAAATATCTCGAGCGGACGCACCTAACGCTGATTCATTTTAAGGGGCTACTCAAGCGAAAAGTTTAGTAAAAGTCGTAAAGGGATGCAGTGTTTCAACTGTAGGTATGTGAAAGGGGTACCATTTTCTATGAAAGGTATGTGAAAGGGTTGCCTTTTCTGTCAAAAATGGTATATAAAAGGGTAAGGGTTTGGGACTTGGGGCGGAGCCTCCCTGTTAAAACTTTGTTGAGTCCCACCTTTGTTGAGTCCCACTCAGGGAATTTGAGAACACTTGAGAAATATAGAAAACACTCGCCTGCGGCTCGTGTTTTCTAAATTTCTCTCGTGTTCTCAAATTTCCGTCGTGTTTTATGACAGTATAATACATGGTTTTGGCTTCTTTATTTGTTAATCAAAACACTGCTCCACTTGGCGACCTCTTCCTCCAACTCAGTGTCCAACTGACGCGAACCCCATTCGATTACCTTTTTTTAGATAGTACAAATAACACCGTTTCTAATATTAGACTGAGTGTTTGCAGTTGCATTTTTATTTATTTTCAAAGTCTAAAAATATTGTAACTGTGTGTAGCCATTCAAACTTTTAAATGCTTACATCCATCAAAACATCGCGCGTGAACGCCTCCCTGGCGTCTTGTTTAACGTAGTTTTCCATTGCTTCTTTAAGAAGATCATCTTTCTTCCACGTTGAAAACCTTTTCATCCGTCATCTTCATCACTGAGAGAAGACTCTGATCTAAACACTAGGTTATCCAACTCCCGCCATTTTAAAATTGCGATAGACGTGCAAGGCATGCTGGCAGTGGCAGCGTTCGGCCAGCATAAAAATTCATTTTAATTTCATTTCGTTTTGGTTTCACTTGATTTTCGTTTTGACCTTTTTTTTATATTTAACATTGAAAAAAGTTTAATTTAATTTATTTTTGAATTTTCCGTATAAAAACCCGAAAAAACTATTGGCAGCCATCGGCCACCATATATATGTCAGTGATGTTCTCCCTGTAATAGCTTCCACGCGGGCGTGTTCCTCACCCGGCAACCAGTAAAGCGAAGGGAATTAAGCCGTATTCAAAATAAGGAAAAGCAATCGTCAACGGGTGTGCGAAGGACGCACTTCTTTGCCGAAATGAGATCTCGACTTGAGCTTGTTGTTTACCGTAATCTGTAATATTACTTAAAAATATTATAGCGAGGCTTGTTGCGTTTCAGAAGACCAAGGTATGCAGTCAAAATAAAACTTTTATTTTTCCCACGGTTCAATATATGATATTTCATATATTTTCACTGATTTATTCTCCATCTACGGGTATAGAGTCAACTCTTTCAAAGCGGATACCACTGTAAGGCGGACACCTGAGACTCTAAGGCGGACATAGTTTGTGATCGATGTGTGGTCCCGACCGAATCAAGTTTCTCTTATTCTTCTGTAACAAAACTGTCTATAATGCGGACACCAAGGGTGGTCCCAAGGGTGTCCGCCTTAGAGAGAGTTGACAGTATTACGAACTTACAAAATGACCAGTTCGCAGCGGACTTCATAGCTCAGTTAGTAAGAGCTTGCACCATGTGCACCGGCATCGCAAGGTCCTGGGTTTGAATTTCGTTGAAGCCTGATTTTTTTTCCGCAGTTCAATATATGATTTTTCATGTATTGTCGCTCATTTAAACTAAACTGTACATATTTAGCTTAAAAGAAGTAGAACATTTAAGACTGATAATGTCATGACATTCCTTTAATTAGATCTTACCATTTACAATATTTAACATATAAGATTCATTACAATATCGAGCATCCATTAAATTATCTATGGAAGCTACATTATAACATGGAGTATGCATTGGAACATATGCATATCAAGTCTTGTTACCAAACTTAAAAGATGTATCATAACATCGAGTATGTATTGCAACATTTATTAAGTTTTCATTATCAAAGAAGTATCATAACGTGCGTACATCGCATATGTATTGCAACATCTATCAAGTCTTAATTAACATAAACCATAGTTAATAGAGGGAAATGGTTATGAAGCCCGGCAAAGTTCTTTGTTATATGTTTTTGTTCGCTATTTTGGGGGTTGACCGTGAACAAAACCTGACAAAATACAATAGGTGGTTACGTGTGTTCAAGCAACTAACCAATAGAAACGTTGCGATTACGTAATTCATGCATAGTGTATGAGCGCAAAACAAAAGATGTGCACGGTCATGGACCTTCCAACATAAATCTTGGCCTCTTTGTTTGCTCCTTTGAAGTTGCCGGGCTTCATAACCATTTCCCTCTATTAACTATGCATAAACCAAAGATGTATTATAACATCGAGTATGTATTGCAACATTTATTACGTTTTAATTACCATAAATCGAAGAAGTATCATAACATGGCTGCGTACATCGAGTATGTATTGGAACATCTATATCAAGTATTAATTAATATAATTCAAATATGTATTATAACACGGTATACACTGGAACATTTATTAAGTCTTAATTCAGTACCATAAACCAAAGATGTATCATAACATCAAGTATGTATTGGAACATCGATCAAGTCTTAATTTCCATAAAGCAAAGATGTATTATAACATCGAGTATGTATTGGAACATATATCAAGTCTAAATTACCATAAAGCAAAGATGTATAATAACATCGAATATGTATTGGACCATCGATCAAGTCTAAATTACCATAAAGCAAAGATGTATTATAACATCGAATATGTATTGGAACATCGATCAAGTCTAAATTACCATAAAGCAAAGATGTATTATAACATCGAATATGTATTGGAACATCGATCAAGTCTAAATAACCATAAAGCAAAGATGTATTATAACATCGAATATGTATTGGAACATGGCAAGTCTTAATTACCATAATCAAAGACATATCGAGTATGTATTGGAACATGTATTAGAAAGCACTGGAACATCTACCAAAGTCTCACATCTAGATAAATGTATTTATAACATCGAATATGCATTATAACATTTATAAATTCTTAATTTCCATAAATCAAAGATGTATTAAGACATCGAGTATGCAATGGAATATCTAGTCAAGCTTGCGAATCTTTTGATAGTCGTATGTTTTTTTGCAATGGTTTTGAAAGCCCGATCAGGCTGGAATTGGTAATAAAGACTGTATTTGAATAAGCTAAGCTAAAACAATATTGGTTAGAAACTGTTCTCACTTTCTTATTTTCCTGAAAATTATTCGCAACATTAAGTTTTTTCGGGTGCCATACCAACTGTTTTCAACCAGCATTTTAGCAGACTTTCCTCAGTCGGATCGATGTGAAATTTACACCAATAAGTAGTCTTAGATTGAAGTTTGCTATGATGTACTTTTTAGTGAAATCGATATTTCCATGGCAACAATAAACAGAAAATCTCAAAATCAGTTAAACTTAAATTCTGCACGATCCAGACGTCATCAAGAAAAGCAAATACCAATGTTTTAAACTATGGTATATGGCAAATAAAATATACGGGAATAAAAAATTCCGACTGTATGTTTGATTTCGAATAAAATAGAAAAACATTTCAAACCTTAATTTTTGCAAAATAAATAGTAAATGGGCCGAAAGATACATACTATTTTAATAAAATTACTTCGGAATTAGCCAAAATGTGTCTTGAACTCATGTTTTGACGCCATGAAAGTTTTGTTAATTTTCATTTTTGCGATCCAGAGAACGAGCATTTTGCCAAAGGTCACTCCCATTATATTTTTCGGGTAATTCTCGACTTTGAGTCCTTTTGCGAAAATCTTAAAAACGGCTCGATATTTTTTTTTTTAACTTTCCCCTCGCATGCTTGATCATGTGAATAGTGGTATGCCAAAGTTTTGTTAGCATTGATTGACTGGAACACTTTTAAATGTAACGATGAATATAACGCAGACTTGAATATCTTGAGAGCTACCGTATTATCGCAATCTTCTGTACCAATGAGTACTGTACGAATACGAGCTACGTGTATATTCTTTTATTGCATAGTAAAGTTTGGATATCTGAAAAAGGGCGACGTAGCGAGGAATATAGAAAAAACCTACATTACACGTACTTCTTCACAAGTGCTGTAAACATTATTGTTCTCCTCTGACATACAGCGAATATTCCTATCTTTGCCTTTGACCTCTTCTCGTTGTTTGGATCTTAAAAAAAGCAGACCTAATACGGCGAAAGTCAACAAGTAAGCGTTCAACAACATCGTTTCTGTTGTTTTTATTGCATTTGTGACACGAATTTTTCGATGGCGTCATGAACAGACCTCTTAAGAAAAAATAGGCGGGGACTCGACGTTTGAGAACTAAGTAATGGCGCACCGATTTTACGAGATTTTGGATACTTGATCTCGGCCATGATGGTACTATCTGCTAAGATTTCTAGTGATTTTTATCCAATTACAAAAATAAAGAAGTTATCCTAAAAATGCAAAAGAAAACGTTTGATTTTTGTCGTAGAAACAGTCACAAATACCGAAGTCATATCTTAACTCTATTCAGACCGGGCAAGAGAGGATGATCTAAGAGTAAGCATGCCTCTTGCAATGGTATTTTGTGAAATATATTTTATTGTCAGTCCATAGCTGAGCAATTTTAAGAGCACTACTTGATTTCGGAGCGTCGATCAGAAGGAAATAAAAATAACTTTTATAGCATGGCACGAAACCATTAATATATTTTCTTAGATCACCCTCTCTTTGACAGAGAAATACACAATACAAAAATCCTAGTACATAATGTTACAAGCATATAAAAAACTATCAAGATCTATCAGAAACATATTCGCTTGAGTCTTGTGCCCGATAAAGAAATACAAAATACTATTTAACAATTATTCCACGAAATCGAGTCGGACATTAATCATAGTTTGTCGATTATATTATTTTTAGGAGAGTACTCACGCTTGGTTCATTGAGGTTGGCGAGTTCACTCGTGCAATCGTTGTTCATATAATCGAACGACTTCACTATTTTATTATTAAATGACCCGAACAGGGCTGATAACTTCAACTTGCCTTTGCTGCCGAGGTCTTTTAGAAAATAATGAAACTAAAGCACTTCTGAACTCCGGCATTCTGATGGTGTATAATATTGGATTAACAAGAGAGTTTGCGAGAAACAAAACCGTCATAGTTATAATTTAAATGCGCCACTTCGGAAATCGCATAAGAACTAAAAACATCAGTTGTAAAATAGAGTAATCTAGTTATAACCCATGGTAGCCACAACAGTAGAGATACGAAAGTCACGATGAACAATGTCATGGTCAGTTTTCTTTCTCTACTGGCTGCACCATGATGTTGCGGCTGTGCTCCACAACGGACTTTAATAAGAATGGACGCGTAAGAAAACACAGATAACAAATAAGCAAATTGAATCGAACGGCATCCAGATGTAAATAGAAATATGCCATATTTCTCTCAAATTCCAAATAACAGCTAGAGCAGTTGATAACAACACTCCAGGACCCAGTTGTTCGAAAGCCGATTAGCGCTAATCGAGGATTTAAATCTCGCCTAATCGAGGAATAAAATTTATCCCTAGGTTAGATTCTGTTCCTGAAATTGCGATTAACACTATTCCCAGGGGAATAAACGAAGGGTTAAATTTAACACACCTAGCGAGGTCGATTAACTCGCTAATCGAGGGAATAAAAAGCTCGCAAACAAAACAAAATGGAGCACTTACTGACGGATCCAAGGAGGAAAGAAAGAAAACGCAATTCAGGCTAACATTTGTACCTGACAACTTTTCCATAACATTATTTGTTTTCTCAGCGGTCCGGATCCTAAAATTGAAATTATGCATGATCAGAAGCGCGATGCAGCGGTGTTTTCCACAATCTCGAGATGGCAAAATCATATGTACAGCGCGAAGAAATTTCGGCATTTTCCTCACTAACCGCTGTAATGTGAAAGGGAAAATCAGCAGTGGAATTAAAGGCTTTGTAATTCTTCAACAAGGCGAGTATTCATTTGATTTTAGAGACAAAGTCAAGCGAGCTTGTTTGTTTCTTGCAGTTCTTCGAAATGCTGTACACGCCATTCGGGTCTGTATTCCGTGAGCGGGATAATTTATTTCAGAGATGATTGAAAATATATTTTAGTTACTGTAAATGTTTATTTAAATGAAAGGCGGAGAATTAAATCCTCTTTCAACGAAGTCGTTCTAGCGAACTTTTTGGATAATTTTTCCCTTGTGCATCGCCAGCCGAGGCGTTTGTGCTATAATATTTACGGACATTTTTTACATGATTGTAGCTGTTTACTTTTATTGCTTCCTATATTAATGTGTGCTTTTTATTACGTTCACCTTTCTGGTTATAGTTTAGTTTTATGATTAGCTTTTTTGTCGGGTTTGCAAGTGTAAAACATTGAATTGAATTAAATGAAGTGTAGAAGACAGTGGATGTGCGTATTGGAAAACAATCTGCCATTTTTCAAACAAAGCAAGAAAATAATTTTTATACCCTTCCTTTTATTCAATGGCGCTCTGCCGTTTTCTCCTGATCGTGCATTGAAGAATGACTAGTTTAACCGGTTTAATCTGAGTTTAACCGAGGGATAGTTAATCGAGGGCTAACTCTGCTTTCAGGAACACCTTTTTATCCTTCGATTAGTTATCCCGGGAATACGAAATTTAACCGAGGAATAACCGCTAATCGCGGGTTAGTTTAATCGGCTTTCGAACAATTGGGTCCAGTCCACCCAAATGGCAGCATATTATTAATCCGTAGACCCACTTGTTGATGACGCGATGTCCTGAACGGCCAAAACGTTGCGTGGTAGCCTATCTAAAGAGATCACAGCGATATTTGTTAGAGAAATAAGTGGAAACAAAATGTTGAGTGTATCCATTAATACACGATATATCCAGGTTTCTGGGACGATGTCCTTCCAAAGCTTACAACGTACTCCGAGCAAAACAAAAAAAGTCAAGTGAGAAATACTCCAACTAACATATCTGCAACAGCCAGGTTTATCAAAAGGTACATGCTGCGCTTTCGAAGAACACGGGTTTTTATAAAAACAATTATTGTCAGAATATTAACTGTACTATAGCAAACAGATTCAGTTAAATATACTGCAAGTTCATGCAATGCACCAAGGTGGAGAAAGCATCTTCCAATGCTCTTGTCGTTTTCCTATTGCAAATGAGGATGGTCCTATCTGTAAAGAGAAATGAAACGACTTATCTCAGGCTTATTGATTACACACATATTGATAGTAAATGAGGCAATTAAGGAGACATACTAACACCGTAATGATGACATATTACCATAGTTTTTTGATGTTAACTAGTTACCATGGCAACGATATCCTTTCGTTTTTTAAGTAGGCCAATTTTCAGAAACGTTTTGCATTCAGTTGTTTTTTACTTTGAAGAATCGTATAGTTTGACTACCCGTAGACGAATTTTACCAAAAAATGTTGTGCATTCACGAAGGTTGAAAGAATAAGAGCCGGCAAAGCGATGTTTATTGTTTACAATGGAAAGGGTTCAGAAAGGTTCAGAAGGATATTTTTAGAAATTCTTCAACCTACCTAACAGAACGCTCAGTCCCCTTGGCCTTTCTAGCAGAGAAATACACGCTGCAAATAAAATATATATATAGATATAATTTTAAAAATGCCATATTGGATTAGATAATTACTGGTTGAAGATTGTCCCATTTCCATTTTTAACTCGGAAAATGGCTCAAAGCCATTTCCGATTTGTAGCTGTTGGGAGGCTAATTTCACTCCTTCGCTCCTTCGCTTGCTGTTAAACATTTTGTAAATCCGCTGACTAGTGCATAACGCTTGCGCATATATTGCGCATAATATACAGTGGTGATACAGCGAGTGCAGTGAACTCTCCACGCGAAACGAAAATTGTTTTGAGAAATCAGGAAGTTCGAAATATCGGGGGTAAAATTAACAGTGAAACAAATCCAAAGGAAACGACTTTTGGCTCGAGTTATCGGGTTTTTCGAGAAATCGAGGGTTCGAGAAATCTAAGTTCCAGCAGTATAAAATCGATGGCGAGAAGCTGCCTTACATTTCATTATTTATTTCATCCTTCAATAAACAAACACCTTGTTTTGAGTTCGAAATCGAAATACTCAACCACCAAAAAAATATAAATACATGTTTTAAAAAAGTAAAGGGAAAAAAAAAGAAAAAAAAGAACCTTCTAGGCGTCGAACCCACGACCTCTAAGACTTCCAAGCGGTGCTTATATCCACTGCGCCACGTTGACACAACAGAAAATCTTTTGGAAAAAGTCATTTATCAACTGGGTTTGTATTGAGCCGCTGAGTTATTTGACTATCACAGCAGGCTCAAGTGAGTTCTGAGTACTGACTTTCGCCGAAGTGTTGAAATGCTGGATTGAGCGTGCCGGTTGCTGTTTTTTAACCCTGCAAATAGCTCCTCGCCGAGGTTTTTGACGTGGACGTGACACGATTTACCCATCAAGTTGGAAAGTTTTTGTTTTAGGGTAGTCCTTTTTTTTAGTGGCAATGTTTTTTCCTCATGTTTGGTAAAGAAAAATTCCCCCTGATTTTTTTTTTAGTATGTTTTCGAAAACGATTTTTGAAAATAAATTAGGTAAAATGGAACGTTTAATTTTTGAAAGGTTCCTGCCGTTGGGGGTTTTCACAAAATACAGAGATTAAGAAAATGAAAAATATCAACGTTGATTCAAGGGCAAAACCTTTGTGTTTTTTTCCAAAATATTAAACTTTAACATAATTTTCCGAGTTCAGTGGCTCATGGCCACTTTGATCAGATCTGGGATCAATAAACAAACGTCACGTTTCTAAAAAATGTTTAACATTTTGCTGGTTAAAAAAAAATAAACATTATAATACCCACAATTTGCCAAAGGAAAGTTTTTCGATTTGACTGACTGACTGAGTATTTGGGTTAAACGTATGTACTCAAGGATAATGTTCAAGAAAGTTTAATTTGTTTACTCCCTGTGCCATACCAACTCACACAGTTTTAACCATATATTTCAGTGTAAAAGTCCAAAATATTTGTGTTGAGTTGGTTGAGATGTTTATGTTCTTCAAGTTTATAAAAAAGGAAAACCAGGTTTCGGTTGATTTGCTTGATCAACGTTTATTCCATCTACACCACATTTTAAGACTCGGTTGGAAAAGTTGGTTTGGGTAGTGTTCCAATACAACTTCTATACAAAAAAAAATCGACCGACGTTTAATTTTCGTATTTCTACTCGAAAAAAAATGAGTCGCATTACCTAACGTGGTTCAATTCGTCCCAGTCAGAAAACGTTATAACAGTACATTGTACGTGGCTCAACTGTTACCGCAGACGCTAGTCGCCCATGAATTTTCTCTATTCTATTTTGACGCTCAACTTTTTCCGCAGACGCAAGCCGTCCCCCGATAAATGTTCTCTATTTTATCGCACACACGTAGAGCCAGTGGAAATCAATTTTAAAGAAAATAACAAACAAGGTAAGTAAAAAGGAAGTAACAAAGTATGATTCATCAGAAACTGAAAGCTTCCACGCCAAAACTAGCCACGCACACTAAATCCGCCAACCAATAAAATAAAAAATATAAAAAATGAATATTAGCGCACTAGGCAGGTGAAAAAAAAAACCTCCATCCCAGAGCTTCCTCACTTTTTAGTTAGGTTAGTGTAAAATTAAAATTGCTGTTGCTTCTTTGGCTGAATATAAAATAATAAAAATGTGGTGTTTGTTAACAGCCACTCAATTTTGATCAAGTACCTGGATCTATGTCCCTGGAACTGCAACCCGTATTTTTGAACCGTAAAAGTAACAATATTTTCTTGCTAGTGATCACGTGGCGTGGTTTTTATCTTTTTGAAATGTGCGTCTAAAATATTATACAAAAACGACACCTGAGAATCGAAACATCTGTCGATCAAGTGCTTTGAATTTTTAATTTATATCTCTATACTGTCAAAATTGTCATAGACATGGTGAGAAGTAATCTAAATAAAAAGAAACTCGTGATGAAAAAAAAATGTTTTTTTTTAGCTCGATGTCATATCCAACATAAGAGAAAGTTAAAGTATACTGCTGTCAATGAAAGAAGTCTCAACCTACCGTCAGTGTCAATAAGAAGCCCTTCCTTGTGAAATCTTCTTTCGACAAAATAGTTTTTATAAATTCACTACTGAAAAGAGAGATACATTAACGGGTTTAAAAAAAATAAATTTGTGTAAAAACTCTACTAGAAGTCGATTCATGTATTCTTTATTCTTCCGCATTGACTCAACCCCAAAGGTTAGTGCCGATCGAGAGCATGATTTTGGTGCAGGACTTTTGCAATTAAAATTAGTGAATACACAAGTTGGCGTTCACGTTTTCTGTTGAAACTGGCGATCAACTTTAAGTTTCAATGTAGTTGAACCATTAATAGTGAAACTTTGCTGATAATACTGGCACGACATAACATGTTCAGTTGCCTACGCGGCTTGGAAACAGAAAGCTTTTTTCTCTTTTCATGGTTTCAGAATAATTAACTAACCAACCGCCCTTTTTAGATAAATCCTCGTTGTCTTTAGAAAT
>MU828000.1:0-16180 GCA_029204205.1 Desmophyllum pertusum
GATAGGTACTTGTAGTCTAGGATAGGATTGTGCGGTCTTTGATAGGTAATCTAGGATAGGTAGTCTAGGATAGGTAGTCTAGGATAGGTAGTCTAGGATAAGGTACAGTGTAGTTCCCTAGAATAGATAGTTCTAGGATAGGTAGTCTAGGATAGATAGTCTAGGATAGGTAGTTCTAGGATAGGTAGTCTAGGATAGGTAGTCTAGGATAGGTAGTCCTAGGATAGCTAAACTAGCATAGTTAAGTCTAGGATAGGTAGTCTAGGATAAGGTAGTCTAAGGATAGTGTAGTCTAGGATAGGTAGTCTAGGATACTAACAAACTAGGCATAGTAAGTGCTAGGGATAGGTATTGCTAGGAATAGATAAGTCTAGGATAGATAGTCTAGGATAGGTTAGTTCTATGTGATGAGATAGTCTAGGATAGATAGTCCTAGGATAGGTAGTCTTAGGATAGGTGAGTCTAGGATAGGTAGTCTAGGATAGGTAGTCTAGATAGGTAGTCTAGGTATAGGTAGTGCTAGGATAGGTATGTCATAGGATAGGTAGTCCTAGGAGAGGTCAGTCTTAGGATAGGTATCAGTGTAGTCTAGGATAGGTTAGTCTAGGAATAGGTTAGTCTAAGGATAGATAGTGCATAGGGATAGAATAGTCTAGGATAGATAGTCCTTAGGATAGGTAGTCTAGGATAGGTAGTCCTAGGATAGGTAGGCAGTGTAGTCTAGGATAGGTAGTCTAGGATAGGTTTGTCTAGGAATAGTAAAGTCTAGGATAGGTAGTCTAGGATTAGCTTAAACTAGGCATAGTAAGTCTAGGATAGTTAATACCAGGATAGGTTGCCTGTCTTTGATAGGTAGTCTAAGGAAGGTTGGTTTAATACACAGGTGAGTCGAGCATAGTTATAATCTAAAATAGCTACATCTTAGCATAGTTTAGTCCTAGGATAGTTAATCCTAGTATAGGTTGTCTGTCTAGGATAGGTAGTCTGAGGGATAGTTAGTCCAATAGTTAGTCCCTAACATAGGTGAGTTTAGCATAGGCTATTCTAGCATAAGTTAGTTATAGGATAGTTAGCCTTGAGGATAGTTTTTGTTCTGTCTATGATAGCTAGTCATGGATAGTTTGTCCTGTGTAGGATAGGTAGTCTAGGATAGCTTAGTCAATAGTTTAGTCCTAGCTATAGTGAGTTTAGCATAAGCTGATTCTAGCAGTAGTTAGTTATAGGATAGTTACCCTAGGATAGTTTAGTCTGGTCTATCCATAGGGGCTAGTCCAAGGATAGTTTGTCTGTGTAGTGGATAGGGTAGTCATTAGGATAGTTAGTCAATAGTTAGTCTAGCATAGTGAGTTTTAGCGAGTAGCTATTTCTAGCATAGTTAGTATAGGATAGTTAGCCTAGGATGAGTTTGGTCCTGTCTATGATAGCTAGTTCAAGGATAGTTTGTCTGTGTAGGATAGGTAGTCTAGGATAGTTAGTCAATAGTCGTTAGTCTTAGTATAGTGAGTTTAGCATAGCTAATTCTTAGGCATGAGTTTAGTCCTAGGATAGTTTAGTCCTAGGATAGGTTCGTCTGACGCGGCGAAGTCACTCGTTGCGTGCGTCCTGATGAGCGTAGTCCACTAGGATAGTTTTGTCATGTTCTAACGGATTTAGTAGTCCTAGCTGCTCTATGTTTTGAGTCAGTTCTACTACATTTACCTGAAACTTAACTGTAGTAATGTGCCTGGAAATAAAAATAAACAGCCCTTGATTTAAATAGAAAAGGCTGTTTATATCTGGATTGAATGAATAACGTTTCTTTTCTTTCAGGATGAACAAGGAGAAATGGCTTGGATTTCCAAAAGAGAACATGGGAATTTCAGTCCAAACAGCGAGCTGAGAGGGAAACGTCTACGCAAGGAAGCAGACACTAATGGGTATAATGCACGATTGGCAGTCGGGAAGCGTGGCCCAGTCTAACTGGGTTGTCGAATTTTATGAGACAGCAAGCAAGGTCTCTTGTGGACGTCACTTTGGCAGATAATACAAGGTAAGGTTATGAAGAGTTTTGACATGTGGTGAAGATGGCCTTTTTTCTTTTATATCCTCCACCTTGCATGTTTAAGCTTTTTTTATTTTGATTTTTTTGCCTTTATCCTTCATTTCAGTTGGCAGAGACTAGTGATATCCAGGAACATTCAAAGCGTGGGCTGTAATTGGAGCAGATCTCCACGCCATCAAGGGTAAAGTGTGCCAAGGATTTTCTATGTAATTTGCCACCCCACCCCAAAGAAGGAGCTTGGGACAAGTAAGACTGGCTTATGTGTTAGCATACTCTTTCAATAATTGTGTTGTGTGGAATTTTAAAGTAACTTGAAAACCTGTTTCTTGGTGGCTTATTCAAGATGTTTTTTTAGAAGTTTAATAATACTGAAGTTAGAATTTACTTTAACTCCCAGTGAGGGGGAACAGATGTGATTGTTATTGGCATAAATTATGCACTTGTAATGTTGGCACATGATCTGCCTTGCAGCTGTTTTGTTTGTGTAATTATTTGGAATGAAGTTGGCAAGCTTTCTCTTCCACTTATCCTTAGTCTACACCAAACAACTTTTTCCTTCATTTGCCAAGCTAAATAAAGTTGCAACTGATCATTTGTGGTGCATGCAATTGTATAGTAAAGATTTCTTTTAGGTAAGATAGTAAAGCTCAAATTGAAAACAAAAAAAATCCCAAATTTTCAATTTTGGGTAAGATATGAAAAAACAAACAGTAAGCTAACATTACAGCATCTGGCTCATAGCTTTCATTTGAATGGTTACACACAAGGTTTTCAATCCCCAGACGTAAAAGTTAGAAACACAGGATTGCTTCTGGGTAGTGAAAGGGGTTAACATCTTTTTAACCAACTCTGTCCACTTACAAAGCATGGAGGAAAGTTTTTCCTCGAACTCTGCCAGCGCACCTCTCACACAGTAACTCAACCTCTACGAGTATTAACTGTGCCTGAAAAAATATTCAGGGATCCATTCAAGGTGAGTGCTTGGTGTAACCAGCGGCGGATCCAGGGGAGGTCGGGGGGGTCCAGACCCGCTATCAGACCTTAGAGGTTTTTTTGGGCTTTTTCATTATCCATATCAAAACCATCCATAGCACTTTTCAGAGCCTGAAATCTCAAATCTTTTCTGGGGGAAGCGCCGCCCATTCCGCCGCCCGCTTGGGTAGAAGCGTTTTAGTAATAACTATTGCAGTCTACTTCGTTCCGAAAAATCTCGCTTTCTAAACGTACTTCACATTTTCAGGAAAAACCCTTGTACCCCCCCTATCAAAATTCCTAGTCGACTTGGTAGTCCAATTTGGTAGTAATTTGGTGGTGCACTTGGTAGTCATCTTGGTAGTCACTTTGGTAGTCACTTGGTAGTCACTTGGCAGTAATTTGGTGGTCACTTGGTAGTACACGTGGTAGTCACTTGGTAGTCAAGGTTGTCACTTGGGTAGTCACTTGGTAGTCCATTTGGTCTCAAGGTTGTCACTATGGTAGTCACGATGGTAGTGACCTTGGTAGTCATTTGGTAGTAATTGTTTGGGTGGTCACTTTTGTAGTCACTTAGTAGTAATTTTGGTAGTTCAAGGTTGTCATCTTGGTAGTCATTTGGTAGTCGTTTGCGTAGTCAATTTTGTCACTTGGTAGTCACTTGGTAGTCCATTTGGGTGGTCCACATTGGCAGTCACTTGTTAGTCAATTGGGTGTAATTTTGGTAGTAATTTTGGTAGTCATTTGGTAGTCATTTGGTAGTCAAGGTTGTCACTTGGTAGTCATTTGGTAGTCAAGGTTGTCACTTGGTAGTCAGCTTGGTAGTCAAGGTTGTCACGTGTTTGTCACTTGGTTGTCACTTGGTAGTCAGCTTGGTAGTCACTTGGTAGTCACTTGGTAGTCATTTGGTGGTAATTTGGTAGTAATTTGGTGGTCACTTGGTAGTCATTTGGTAGTCAAGGTTGTCACTTGGTAGTCATTTGGTAGTCAAGGTTGTACACTTGGTAGTCACTTGGTTGACCAATTGGTAGTCATTTGGTAGTCACTTGGTAGTAATTTGGTAGTAATTTGGTAGTAATTTGGTGGTCACTTGGTAGTCACTTTTGGTATCGTCAAGGTTGTGTGCAATTGGCTAGTGCCCTTGGTAGTCATTTGGTAGTCATTTGGTAGTAAATTTGGTAGTAATTTTGTGGTCACTTGGTGTCACTTGGTAGTCACTTGGTTGTCACTTGGTAGTCACTTGGTAGTCACTTGGTGGTAGTTCATTTGGTGAGTAATTTGGGATTAATTTGGTGGTCACTATGGTAGTCACTTGGTAGTCAAGGTTGTCAGCTACTCGGTAGGTCACTTGGTAGTCATTTTGGTAGTCCGTTTGTCTAGTCAATGTTTCACTTGGAAGTCACTTGGTAGTCATTTGGTGGTCACTAGGTAGTCACATGGTATGTCCGTTTGGTAGTCAAGGGTTTGTCACTTTGTAGTCACATTTTAGTCATGTGGTAGTCACTTGTAGTCATTTGGTCGTCCACTTGGTAGTCCATTTGGTAGTCATTTGGTGGTCACTTGGTAATCACTTAGTAGGTCATTTGGTAGTCAAGGTTTGTCACTTGGTATTCATTTGGTATTCGTTTCGTACTCACTTGGTAGTCACTTGGTAGTCACTTTGTAGTCATTTGGTAGCCAAGTTTGTCACTTGGGTAGTCACTCTTGGTAGTCAATTGGTAGTCATTTGGTAGTCAATTTGGTAGTCCAATGTTGTCACTTGGTAGTCACCTTGTAGTCATATTTGGAGGGTCATTTCATGGTCACTTGGTAGTCACTTGGTAGTCATTTGGTAGTTCAAGGTTGTCACTTGGTAGTCCATTGGCAGTCAAGGTTGTCACTTGGTAGTCACTTGGAAGTCACTTGGTAGTCATTTGGCATGTCATTTGGTGGTCGCTTGGTATCCACTTGTAGTCATTTGGTAGTCATTTGGTGGTCACTAGGTAGTCACATTGGTAGTCAATGTTGTCACTGTGGAAGTCACTACTTGGTAGTCATTTGGTAGTCAATTTGGTGGTCCACTAGGTAGTCGCTTGGTAGTCACTTGGTAGTCCACCACACCCCCCCCACCCCCCAACCCAGACACTCACTAACCCCAACCCTGGTAGTCACTTGGTAGTCCGCTTGGTAGTCACTTGGTAGTCAAGGTTTGTCACTTTGTAGATCACATTTTAGTCACTTGGTAGTCCATTTGGTAGTCACTTGGTAGTCATTTGGTAGTCAAGGTTGTACACTTGGTAGTCATTTGGTAGTCATTTTTGGTAGTCAATGTTGTCTACTTGGTAGTAATTTGGTGGTCACTTGGCAGTCGCTTGGTAGTCATTTGGTAGTGTTTGGTGGTCACTTGGTAGTCCACGTGATAGTCAAGGTTTGTCACTTGGTAGTCACTTGGAAGTCACTTGGTAGTCATTTGGTGTTAGCTTGGTAGTCACTTGGTGAGGTCATTTGGTAGTCATTTGGTGTGGTCACTAGGTGAGTCACTTGGTAGTCAAGGTTGTCACTTGGAAGTCACTTGGTAGTCATTTGGTGAGTCATTTGGTGGTCACAATAGGTAGTCGCTTTGGTAGTCACCTTGGTAGTTCGCTTGGTAGTCAAGGTTGTCACTTTGTAGTGCACATTTTAGTCACTTGGTAGTCATTTGGTCGTTCACTTGGTAGTCATTTGGTAGTCAAGGTTGTCACTTGGTAGTCATTTCGTAGTCATTTGGTGAAGTCAATGTTGTCCGACTTGGTAGTCATTTGGGTGGTCACTTGGCATTCACGTTGGTAGTCATTTGGTAGTCATTTGGTGGTCAACTTGGTAGTCACGTGGTAGTCAAGGTTTCCCCTTGGTAGTCACTTTTGTAGGTCCATTTGGTAGTCATTTGGTGGTTCACTTGGTAGTCACTTGGTAGTCAGGGTTGTCAACTTGGTAGTCACTTGGTAGTCACTTGGAAATCACTTGGTAGTCATTTGGTAGTCATGTGGTGGTCACTAGGTAGTCACACTTGGTAGTCACTTGGTAGTCACTTGGAAGTCAAGGTTGTCACTTTGTATTTACATTTTAGTCCACGTGGTTAGTCACTTGGTAGTCTTTTGGTAGTCACTTGGGTAGTCATTTGGTAGTCATTTGGTAGTCACTTGGTAGTCACTTGGTAGTCAAGGTTGTCACGTGGTTGTCACTGGGTAGTCATTTGGTAGTCAATGTTGTGTCCACTTTGTAGTCACTTGGTAGTGTCCATTTGGTGGTCACGTTGGTAGTTCACTTTGGTAGTCACGGTGGTCACTTTGTAGTCCCTTGGTAGTCGTTTGGTTGTCACTTGGTAGTCGTGTGGCTGGTCACTTGGTAGTCCACTTGGTAGTCCACTTGTTTGGTAGTCACTTGCTAGTCATTTGGTAGCCAAGGTTGTCACTTGGTAGTCACTTGGTAGTCATTTGGTAGTCAAGGTTGTCCACTTGGTAGTCACTTGGTAGTCCAATATTGGGTAGTCAAGGTTGTCACTTGGTGGTCACTTGGTTGTCACTTGGTAAGTCACGTTGGTAGTCCATTTGGTAGGTCAAGGTTGTCAGCTTTGTTAGCAACTTGGTAGTCAAGGTTGTCACTTGGTTGTCCCACTTGGTTTTCATCTTGGTAGTCACTTGGTAGTCAATTTGGTAGTAATTTGGTAGTAATTTGGTGTGCACTCTTTGTAGTCATTTGGTAGTCAAGGTTGTCCACTTGGTAGTCGATTTGGTAGTCAAGGTTGTCACTTGGTAGTCACTTGGTTGTCCACTTGGTAAGTCACTTGTGTAAGTTCACTTGGGTGATAAATTTTGGTAGTAATTTGGTAGTAATTTGGTGGTCACTTTGGTAGTCAAGGTTGTCAATTGGGTAGTCACAGTTGGTAGTCATTTGGTAGGGGCGTTTGCTAGTCAATGTTGTCACTTGGAAGTCACTTGGTAGTCCATTTGGTGGTCACTAGGTAGTCACATCGTGGTAGTCGGTTTGGTAGTCACTTGGTAGTCAAGGTTGTCACTTTGTAGTCACATTTTAGTCCCATGTGGTAGTCACTTGGTAGTCTTGTGGTAGTCACTTGGTATTCATTTGGTAGTCATTTTGTGGTCACTTGGTAATGCACGTTAGTATCCATTTTGGTAGTCAAGGTTGTCACTTGGTATTCATTTGGTAGTCGTTTCGTACTCACATGGGTAGTCACTTGGTAGTCACTTTGTAGTCCATTTGGTAGCCAAGGTTGTCCACTTGGTAGTCACTTGGTAGTCACTTGGTAGTCATTTGGTAGTCACAAATGTTGTCACTTGGTAGTCCGTTGGTAGTCATTTGGTAGTCTTTTGGTGGGTCCCACTAGGTAGTCACTTGGTAGTCAAGGTTGTCACTTGGAAGTCACTTGGTAGTCATTTGGTAGTCATTTGGTGTACACTAGGTAGTCTGCGTTGGTAGTCGACTTGGTAGTCGCGTGGTAGTCACTTGGTAGTCACTTGGTAGTCAATTTGGTAGTAATTTTGGTAGTAATGTTGGTAGTAATTTGGTAGTCAAGGTTGTCACTTGGTAGTCACTTGGTAGTCCAAGTGTTGTCACTTGGTTGTCACTTGGTTGTCACTTGGTAGTCACTTGTTAAGTCACTTGGTAGTCATTTGGGTAGTACTTTGGTAGTAATTTGGTGGTCACTTGGTAGTCATTTGGTAGTCAAGGTTGTCACTTGGTAGTCACTACTTGTGTTTGTCACTTGGTAGTCCACTTGGTAGTCACTTGGTAGTCATTTGGTAGTAATTTGGTAGTAATTTGGTGGTCACTTGGTAGTCAAGGTTGTCATGTGGTAGTCACTTGGTAGTCTTTTGGTAGTCGTTTGCTAGTCAATGTTGTCACTATGGAAGTCACTACTTGGTAGTCCATTTGGTGGTCACATGGTAGTTCACATTGGTAGTCAAGGTTGTCACTTTGTAAGTCACATTTTTAGTCATGTGGGTAGTCGAGCTTGGTAGTCATTTGGTAGTCCCTTGGTAAGTCATTTGGTAGTCATTTGGTGGTCACTTGGTAATCACTTAGTAATCAGTTTGGTAGTCAAGGTTGTCAATTTGGTAAGTCATTTGGTATCCGTTTCGTACTCCCTTGTGTAGTCACTTGGTATTCACTTTGTAGTCATTTGGTAGCCAAGGTTGTCCACTTGGTAGTCACTTGGGTAGTCACCTTGGTAGTCATTTGGTAGTCAATGGTTGTTCACTTGGTAGTTCACTTTGGTAGTCATTTGGGTAAAGTCATTTGGTGGTCACTAGGTAGTCCGTTTGTATGTCAAGGTTGTCCACATTGGAAGTCACGAGTTGTTAGTCATTTGGTAGTCCCTATTTGGTGGTCACTAGGTAGTCGCTTGGTAGTCACTTGGTAGTGACGCTTGGTAGTCACTTGGTAGTCCAGGTTGTCACTTTGTAGTCACATTTTAGTCACTTGGTAGTCATTTGGTAGTCACTTGGTAGTCATTTGGTAGTCAAGGTTGTCACTTGGGTAGTCATTTGGTAGTCGATTTGGTAGTCAATGTTGTCACTTGGTAGTAATTTGGTGCCACTTGGCTAGTCCACTTGGTAGTCATTTGGTAGTAATTTTTGGTGGTCACTTGGGTAGTCACGTGATTAGTCCAAGGTTGTCACTTGGTAGTCACCTGTTTGGAAGTCACTTGGTAGTCATTTGGTGGTCGCTTGGTAGTCACTTGGTAGTCATTTGGTAGTCATTTGGTGTCCACTGAGGTAGTCACTTCGTTAGTCAAGGTTTTGCACTTGGAAGTCACTTGGTAGTCATTTGGTAGTCATTTGGTGGGTCACTAGGTAGTCGCTTGTTAGTCACTTGGTAGTCGCTTGGTAGTCAAGGTTGTCACTTTGTTAGTCTACATTTTAGTCACTTGGTAGTCATTTGGTAGTCACTTGGTAGTCATTTGGTAAGTCAAGGTTGTCACTTGGTAGTCATTTGGTAGTCCTTTGGTAGTCAGATGTTGTCACTTGGTAGTCATTTGGTGGTCACTTGGCAGTCACCTGGTAGTCATTTGGTAGTCATTTGGTGGTCACCTTGGTAGTGCACGTGGTAGTCGAATGTTTGTCACTTGGTAGTCACTTGGTAGTCATTTGGTAGTCATTTGGTGGTCACTTTGGTAATCACTTGGTAGTCAAGGTTTGTCACTTGGTAGTCCAACTTGGGTAGTCCACTTGTAGAAGTTCACTTGGTAGTCCATTTGGTAGTCATTTGGTGGTCACTAGGTAGTCACATTGGGTAGTACCACTTGGTAGTCCACTTGGAAGTCAAGGTGTGTCACGTTTGTATTTACAATTTTGAGGTCAACGTGGTACGTAGTCACTTGGTAGGATTTCATTTGGTAGTCCACTTGGTAGGTCAATCTTGGGTAGTCATGTTGGTGGTCACTTGGTAGTACACGTGGTATTCACTACTTGGTAGTCAATCCGGTTTTCACTCCTCACTTACTACTTACTTGTTGTCACTTCACTACTCTCTCTCTAACTCACTGGGGCTTCTGGGTAAGTCTCATTTGGTGAGTCAATGTTGTCACTTGGTATTCCACTTGGTAGTCATTTGGTGTGGTCACTTGGTAGTCACTTGGTAGTCACGACAAACACGGTGGTCACTTTTGTAGTATCACGTTTGGGTTAGTTGGGTTAGTCTGTTTGGTAGTCACTTGGTAGTCGTAGTGGCTGTTTTTGTTGGTTCAACTACTACTTACTTGTTGCTGTCACTTGGTTGGTAGTCACTGTGGGTATTGTGTCACCTTGGTAGTGCCCTACTTGGCTGAGTCATTTGTTTGGTAGTCAAGGTTGTCCACTTACTACTATCACTAACTTAACTTTAACTACTTTGGTAGAGGTAGTCACGTTGGTAGGTTCATATATATGGTAGTTCAAGGTTGGTCACTGTTGGTAGTCGCGGCACTTGGTAGATCATTTGGTAGTCAAGGTTGTCACTTGGTGGTCACTTGGGTGGTCCAAGGTTGTCATCTTGGTAGTAACAACACAAACTATTTGGTACATCTCATTATTGGTAGGTCCAAGGTTGTCACTTGTTAGTCACGTTGGTAAATGCATTTGGTAGTAATTTGGTGGTCACGTTTGGCAGTCATGTTGGTGAGTAATTTGGTGGTCACTCAGTAGTCACTTGGTAGCACCAATTGTAGTCACTTGGTAGTGCACATTTGGTAGTCATTTGGTAGTAATTTGGTGGACTCACATTGGTAGTCACGTTGGTATGTCCACTGGTAGTCAAGGTTGTCACGTTGGTGAGTTCACTTGGGTAGTCATTTGGTAGTCAAGGGTTGGTCACTTTTGTATTTACATTTTAGTCACGTGGTAGTCACTTGGGTAGTCATTTGGTAGTCACTTGGTAGTCATATTTGGTAAGTCCCATTTTGGGGTGTCACTTGGTAGTCAACTTGGTATTAGTCACACGATTGGTAGTCAATGGTTGTCAGCTTGGTTGTCCCTAGGGGTAGTCATTTGGTAGTCAATGTTGTCACTCTTTGGGGTAGTTCACTTGGTAGTCATTTGGTGGTCACATTTGGTAGTCACTTGGTAGTCACAGGTGGTCACTTTTTGTGGTCACTTGGTGAGTCGTTTTGGTAGTCATCTGTGGTAGTCGTGTGGCTGTCCCACTTTGGGTAGTTCTACTTGGGTAGTCACATTGGGTAGTTTCACTATTGGGCAGTCATTTGTAGTCAAGGTTGTCACTTAGTCACTTGTAGTCATACTTGGTAGTCATTTGGTAGTCAAGGTTGTCACTTGGTAAGTCACTTGGTAGTCCATTTGGTAGTCAAAGGTTGTCACTTGGTGGTCACATTGGTTGTCGTCACAAAGAGAGCAAGGTTTGTCACTTGGTAGCTCACTTTGATAGTCATTTGGGTAGTCAAGGTTGTCACTTGTTAGTCCACCTACCGTTTGGGTAGTCAATTTGGTTAGTAATTTTGGTGGTCCACTTTGCAGTCATTTGGTAGTAATTTGGTGGTTCACTTGGTAGTCACTTGGATGTAGTCATTTGGTAAGTAATTTGTGGTGCACTTTGGTAGTCACATTTTGGTAGTCACTTGGTGAGTCAAGGTTGTCACTTGGTAGTCACTTGGTCAGTCATTTGGTAGTCAAGGTTGTCACTTGGTCAGTCACTTGGTAGTGCCGTTGGTAGTACCATGTTGGTAGTAATTTGGTGGTCCCACTACTTGGTAGTCCCGTTTAGTAGTAATATTGGTAGTCAAGGTTGTCACTTGGTAGTCATTTGGTAGTCGTTTGCTAGTACAATGTTGTCACTTGGTAGTGCCAGCTTGGTAGTCATTTGGTGGTTCACAGTTGGCAGTCACTTTGGTAGTCATTTGTAAGTAATTTGGTAGTAATTTTGGTGGTCACGTTGGTAGTCATTTGGTGGTCAAGGTTGTCACGCTGGTAGTCACTTGGTTAGTCAAGGTTGTCCACTTTGGTAGTCCCCCCCCCATTGGTTGTCACTGCTTGGTAGTCACATTGGTATTCACTTGGTAGTCATTTGGTAGTAATTTGGTAGTAATTTGGTGGTCAGTACACTTTGGTAGTCATTTGGGTAGTGCAAGGTTGTTCACTTTGGTAGTCATTTGGTAGTCAAGGTTGTCACTTGGTAGTCACTTGGTTGTCACTTGGTAGTCAGCCGGTTGGTAGTTCACTTGGTAAGTCATTTGGTAGTAATTTGGTAGTAATTTGGTGGTCACTTGGTAGTCACTTTAGTAGTCAAGGTTGTCAATTGTTAGTCACTTGGTTAGTCATTTGGTAGTGCGTTTTCTAGTCAATGTTTTTTGCACTTGGAAGTCAACTTCCTTGGTAGTCATTTGGTCGTTGCTGGTCACTAGGGTAGGTCACAAATATCGGTAGTTCGTTTTTGTGAGTAGTCCCACTTGGTATTTTTATAGGTGCAAGCAGTTGTCACTTTTTGTAGTCACATTTTAGAGTGCATGTGTTGTGGTAGTCACTTGGTACTGTCACTTTAGGTTAGTTAGTCATTTGGTAGTCATTTGGTGGTCACTTGGTAATCACCTTAGTAGTCGATTTGTAGTTAGTCAAGGTTGTCACTTAGGTAGTCATCTTGGTAAGTCGTTTTCGTATGCTCACTTGGTAGTCACTTGGTTTGTAGGTTAGTCACTTTTATGTGTTGTTTGTGATGTCATTTGCGTCAGCCAAGGTTGTCACTTGGTAGTCTCTTTAACTTGGTAGTCACTTGGTAGTCATTTGGTAGTCATTTTGGTAGTCCAATGTTGTCACTTGGTAGTCAACTTGGTAGTCATTTGCATGGTTATTTCATGGTCACTTGGTAGTTCCACGGTATGGTAGTCATTTGGTAGTCAAGGTTTTCACTTGGTAGTCATTTCCGGCAGTCAAAGGGTTGTCACTTGGTAGTCACTTGGAAGTCACTTGGTAGTCATTTGGTAGTCATTTGGCTGGTCGCTTGGTAGTTCACTTGGTAGTCATTTGGTAGTGCATTTGTGGGTTCACTAGGTAGTCACTTGGTAGTCAAGGTTGTCGACTTGGAAAGTCACTTGGTAGTCATTTGGTAGTCCATTTGGTGCGTCCACTAGGTCAGTCACTGGGTAGTGCACTTGGTAGTCGCTTGGTAGTCACGTTGGTAGTCAAGGTTGTCACTTTGTAGTCAACATTTTAGTCACTTTGTAGTCACTTGCGGTAGGTCATTTGGTAGTGCACTTGGTAGTCATTTGGTAGTCCATTTGGGGTGGTCACTTGGTGAGTCACTTGGTTAGTCACTTGGTAGTCAAGGTTGTCACTTGGTTGTCACTGGGTAGTCATTTGGTAGGTCAATGTTTGTCACTTGGTTAAGTACAGCGTTGTTTGGTAGTCATTTGGTGGTCACTTGGTAGTCACTTGGTAGTCACCCGGTGGTCACTTTGTAGTCACTTGGTAGTCGTTTGGTAGTCACTTGGTAGTCGTGGTTGGCTGTCACTTGGTAGTCACTTGGTAGTCACTTGGTAGTCACTTGGCAGTCATTTGGTAGTCAAGGTTGTCACTTAGTAGTCACTTGGTAGTCATTTGGTAGTCGTTTTGGTAGTCAATGTTGTCACTTGGTAGTCACTTGGTAGTCATTTGGTGGTCATTGGTGGTCACTTGGTAGTCACTTGGTAGTCACGGTGGTCACTTGGTAGTCATTTGGTAGTAATTTGGTAGTCACTTGGTGGTCACTTGGTAGTCACTTTGTAGTCATTTGGTATAGTCAAGGTTGTTACTTGGTAGTCATTTGGTAGTCAATGTTGTCACTTGGTAGTCATTTGGTGGTCACTTGGTAGTCATTTGGTAGTCACGGTGTGTCACTTTTTAGTCACTTGGTAGTCGTTTGGTAGTCACTTGGTAGTCTGTGTGGCTGTCACTTGGTAGTCACTTGGTAGTCACTTGGTAGTCACTTGGCAGTCATTTGGTAGTCAAGGTTGTCACTTGGTAGTCATTTGGTAGTCATTTGGTAGTCGTTTGGTAGTCAATGTTGTCACTTGGTAGTCACTTGGTAGTAATTTGGTAGTCACTTGGTGGTCACTTGGTAGTCACTTGGTAGTCATTTGGTATAGGCAAGGTTGTCACTTGGTAGTCATTTGGTAGTCAAGGTTGGTCACTTGGTAGTCACTTGGAAGTCACTTGTAGTCATTTGGTAGTCATTTTTGGTGGTCACTAGGTAGTCACTTGGCAGTCGCTTGGTAGTCACTTAGTAGTCAGGTGTCACTTTGTAGTCACCTTTTAGTCACTTGGTAGTCATTTGGTAGTCATTTGGTAGTCAAGGTAGTCACTTGGTAGTCACTTGGTAGTCACTTGGTAGTCATTTGGTAGTCAAGGTTGTCACTTGTTAGTTACTTGGTAGTCACTTGGAAGTCATTTAGTAGTCATTTGGTGGTCACTAAGTAGTCACTTGGTAGTCGCTTGGTAGTCACTTGGGAAGCAAGTTTGTCCACTTTGTATTTACATTTAGTCATGTGGTAGTCACTTGGTAGTCATTTGGTAGTCACTTGGAAGTCATTTGTTATTGATTTGGTGGTCACTTGGTAGTCACTTGGTAGATATTTAGTAGTCACTTGGTAGTCATTTGGTAGTAATTGATGGTCACTTGGTAGTCACTTAGTAGTCATTTGGTAGTCAAGGTTGTCAGTTGGTAGTCATTTGGTAGTCGTTTGGTACTCACTTGGTAGTCACTTGGTAGTCACTTGGCAGTCATTTGGTAGTCAAGGTTGTCACTTGGTAGTCACTTGGTAGTCGTTTGTAGTCACTTGGTAGTTGTGTGGTTGTCACTTGGTAGTCACTTGACAGTCATTTGGTAGTCAAGGTTGTCACTGGTGTCACTTGGTAGTCAAGGTTGTCACTTGGTAGTCACTTGGTAGTCATTTGGTAGTCATTTGGTGTCACTTGGTAGTCACTTGGTAGTCACTGGTGGTCACTTGGTAGTCCTTGGTAGTCAAGGTTGTCACTTGGTTGTCACTTGGTTGTCATTTGGTAGTCATTTGGTGGTCACTTGGTAGTCATTTGGTAGTCACTTGGAAGTCAAGTTTGTCACTTTGTAGTCACATTTTAGTCACTTGGTAGTCACTTGGTAGTCACTTGGTAGTCATTTGGTATTCATTTGGTGGTCATTTGGTAGTCACTTGGAAGTCACTTGGTAGTCATTTTGGAGTCACTTGGTAGTCACTAAGTAGTCATTTGGTAGTCAAGGTTGTCACTTGGTAGTTAAGTGGTAGGCAATTGTAGTCATATCTAGTCAATGTTGTCACTTGGTAGTCACTTGGTAGTCATTTGCTAAGTCACATGGTAGTCACTACTATGGTAGGTCCGTTGGTTGGTCACTTGTGTATGTTATTCACCTTGGTAGTCATATTGGGATTAGGTCACTTGGTGAAGTCATTGGTAGTCAACTTGGTAGTCACTTGGTAGTCAACTTTGGTGGTGTAATTCCTGTGTAGTCATATTTGGGTTGGTCACTTAGATGAGTTTCACTTTGGTGAGTCACTTTGTAGTCAACGGTGGTCACTTAGGTAGTCATTTGTGTAGTCGAACGTACTTTGGTAGTTCACTTTTTTAGTCCACTTGGTAGGTCAAGGTTGTCACTTGGTTGTTCACTTTTGGTTGTCAAAAAAAAAAAAAAAAAAAGTCCTAACCTTGGTAAGTCATTTGGTAGTCCAACATCTTGGTAGTTCCCTTTGAGTATTCATATTGGTAGTTCATTTGGTGGTTCATCATGTGTTAGGTCACCTTGGTAGTCATACTTTTGGTATGTTTCAATGGTTTGTCACTTGGTAGGGTCACTTTGTTATTCACTTGGTAGTCACATTTGGTAGTAGTCAAAGGTAGTGTCACTTTGGTAGTCATTTTATTGTACTTCACTTTGCCGTCACTTTGGTAGGTCAGTTGGTAGTTATTTGGTGGTCACTTAGGTAGTCAGATGTTCGTGGTCACTTGCTGGTCATCCGCCATGGCAACTTGGTAGAGGTTTAATTGATAGGTCACTTGGTAGTCCATTTGGTGGTTATTTTTGTCACTTGGTAGTCCATTGGGTAGTCACTTGGTAGTTTCACTACTGGTAGTCATTTAGTAGTCACGTGATAGTTGAATGTTAGTGCCACTTGGTAGTTCATTTTGGTAGTCATTTGGTAGTCATTTGGTAGTCATTGGTCCCATTTTGGTAGGTCATTTGTAGTCATGTGGTGGTCAAACCTGGTTAGTCATTTGGCAGTCATTGGTGGTCACATGGTAGTCACTTTGTAGTAGTCACTTGGTAGTCATTTTGGTAGTTCGGTGGGTGGTCCATCTTAGGGAATGTCACTTGGTAGTCACTTGGTAGTCACTTGGTAGTCGCTTGGTGGTCCTCGTGGTAGTCACTTTGGTAGTCACTTGGTGGTGACTTGGTAGTCATTTGTAGGAAACTGGTGTGGACTTGTAGTGAACTTGGTAGGTCTCTTGGTAGTCATTTGGTGGTGCAAGTGGGAGTCACTTGGTTGTCACTTGGTAGTCACTTGGTAGTTCACTTGGTAATCATTTTGTAGTCATTTTGGTGGGTCACCTTGGTGGTTCACCGTTTATGGTCACTTGGTTAGTATTTAGGTATGTCCAACGGTGGTGGTCCACTTGGTAGTTCACTTGGTAGTCTTTTAGTCATTTGGTAGTCACG
>MU828001.1:0-16133 GCA_029204205.1 Desmophyllum pertusum
GAAATTACATCAACTGTTACGTCTCAAAAAGACAAAAATGCCAAAAACTTTTTAAAAAATCTTCCTTTAGTTCTCCAAATGGCATTCTTTAGCAAACGTTTTTTAGTCCCCCCCCAAAATTTTTTCGGGTGATAGCAACCAAGAAAATTGCGTTTGTTCCCAGGGCGAATTCTAAGGTTCATAGCTGCAAGGAATTCGGTCCGAGCTGTCAATTTTTTATGACCACATGAATTCCTATCGGAACTAGCGCGCGCTCATACAACCTCTATGGAGCCCACTGTCGTGTTTTGACAACGCTTCACATTAGAGACAGCGTAAAACGGCAAGGACGTAAACGTAATGCAAAACGATACGGTTACCAAAATCTGACAAATGAAACCGTTTTCGTGTAAGAATACGCCATTATTTTTCATACGCAACATTTTTTTTAAAATTAAGTCATTATTATTTAGTTTTTCCTATAACTATTTTTAGTAAAAATCTACTGTACACTAATGCAAATGAGACAATCTGATTGCTGAGCTACTGCACACTATCAGCCATTAGTGTGCAGTGGCTGGAGGTCGTCCTACAAATTTGCCGTTTCTTTTCGTTTCTACGAAGTTTCGGTGGATGATTTAGAGTTAATACTAGACAATTGTTATGATTTTTACTAAAACAATTAGATTATTCGCTCTCAATTTCTATGATGTGATAGTTGATTCGGCCTACGGCCTCAATCAACTATCACATCATAGAAATCTCGAGCTCATAATCTAATTGTTAAATAGACCTCTGGTTTTTCATGTGAAATGTGAAAGCGAGACAGCTCGATGAGCCACAGCGACTGAGAAAAATAGATCCCCTGATATATTTAATATTAACTTTAAGTTTCGATTTTTCGGGATTTTTTTTTAAATACCAGAAAACACTGCAACAGTTTTAACGCAACAAATAATACAATAAAACTTATGTTTTAATTTAGTCATAACCACTAACACAAAAAATATTTATCCATCTAGAAAATATCATGAAAAATGTCAAGGTTGTCATCCTTTATGTATATTCATTAGCTCGTGTTCCTTAGCTTAATTTCCACCTCCCTCTACTCCTCCAAAGAAATATAAATGCCTGTTATTTTTCTATATTTAATTGTTGTTAGTGAAGAGATCTATAATAATACGCTCAAAATCCTACGTAAAAAAAGTAAGAGGTACCAATTCTAAGACAAAACTAGTTCTTGTCTTATTTTTTCCCGCTTAATAACCTAAAAGCAAGAGAGGATGTGTGCTTCAAGGTACCGGAAAACATTTTAGATTTTAACACCCCTAAGCGGTACCAACCCACGAATTTTAACCCCAACAAGGAGCTATTTCAAAAAGAAATAGTGTTTCGTTTCCGGAACGATTGGAAGGTCGGGACACTTTGGGGAGACCTGGGTTTTAGTACTTGCTGAGAATATAAAGAGAATACAAAGTATGTATGTATGTATGTATGTTATGAATATCCTGGGGCAAGGGTGAGTATTATGGGTTCACGGCTTCACGGTCGCGAGTGTGGAATTGGCTCACAATCGACAATCAAAGTCTAGCAGTTGCCTCCCCTAGTCCTTTAAACTTTTGAAATTACCAAGTGAAAACTTGCGTCAGCTCATACATGTACTCGTTGGCTGGGTTGAAGACGACCGATTCCAGCCGAGAGGCCCGAAAAACATCCGAATAAAGCCCGGTGCGGCCCGAGCAATTAACCCGTAAACATCTTTCCCTCGACTTTTCCGTTCCTCGTTCCCCGTTTCCCCATTCTCGGTTCCCTGTTTTAGAAATAGCCAAAATACAGCTAGAATATTTACATTACAATTAACCCGGAAACAGATATCTTTGTATTTTTCGCCAATACATCGCTTTAATCGAACTTTGAAGCATTTCAGTCGTCAAATATTTCTATTTGTAATACATTTGAATTTCTTATTGTCTCCGTGGCGATCATTTTATCGATACTTGAACAACATGTGTTTCGTCAGTTTGTTTGTCTTGGCTAGAACATGTTTACATTGCAAGCTACGAGGGTTATTCTGATTGGACAGTAGCCCCACTGTGTAAATAGTTCACATCGATCAAAAACAATACCGTTTCGTTTCTGAGGAAACGAAACAAAAAGGTACGAAGATCAACCCCTTCACTTTCATATCCAAGTCCCACCCCCCCCCCCCCCCCCCCACCCCCACGGGCGCAAAGGCCCTCCCTTTCGTTTTCCCGATTTGAAAGAATCATCATATGACTCATATAGATGGAGGCAAATAAATGGTAAATGTACCGATTGAACATGACCATTTACCGTTTTACCCTCTCTCATGACTCTGTAAAGTGAGGAAACGGACGGCGGACGGCGGACAGCGGACGGCGGACGGCGGACAGCGGAAAATAAAAAATAATAATAATAATAATAATAAAAATAATAATAATTAAAATAAATAAATAAATAAAAATTGAAATAAAAAAATAATTAAAATAAATAAACAAAAATATAAATGCCGAATTAATGAGAACTAAAGCAATGCATATGGTACAAATAAATATAATTGTGCGTTGATATTACTCATGCGAGACATGCATCAAGCAATCGACAAATCGAGAATAATTTTCATCAATCGCGAACGGATTGCGTTATTTCTTTCAAACTTCCAAATTTAACTCGAATATTCAACCGTAGCTTTATACATGTTGATTTGATTAATGACAAAATATCTCTTCCATCCCGTGAGAGAGGTGATAGTAATTCTGGAAAACGACGCAGAAATTTGAGTGATTTGATTAAAAAGACAAAAAAGACAGGGGTTTGCTTCCACGATCGCGACGGTTTTTTCATGACTGAAATTTGCATATTTGACAGGAGCCGAGGAGCATGTCTGCTGTCGCAATTCGAGTCAGATGATTTTTTTTTCGATCACTTTATAGCAAGTTTCTGAAATTTCCTCTTCGCTTTAGCAGACAATAGCAATTAAACATAGAAACTACAAGGAGAAGATACATAACGAATTATTTGCAAAGTGGAAAAAGCCAAGCGTGACAAGGGTGGTTTCGTGACTATCCTGCGGTCGTTAGCTGTCAACTGTCTGATCTGATCTAAGCTCCAACACTTTCAGCTGTATAATTTATATGTTGACAAGAGAATTCCTCGGACCGTCCACTGGAAACGTAAACGGCACGAGCATCTTTGCATGTCGAGTGGAGACAAATGCATTGACTGCCCTCCTTGTGCACAAAACAGCGATCATCCTTAGTACTTGTTTGAACAGAAAACAATCCAGCATGAATGTCCATAGATTTTGGGCACAAGAGCTTTGGCACTTTAGCTGGAGCCGTCCCACCAAGATGATGTCCGCAATTGGCGGCGCAAACCTCCGTTTCCAACGATTGCTGAATGTGGAACGGCAGTTTGGGCAGAACCCTTTGCCACGTTCCGTCCAACCCATCCTCGTCCCCAGGGCTCCTCGTTTTTTTTCTTTGCGCCGGAAACAGGTTCGCCAACCACGTGACCAAAAGAAACGGAGGATCTGGGAACGAGAATGACGCGACCCCGACTCTACTACGCACACTATCAACTCTCAAACCCGCGAACACGATAGGCGCCACCAACTCTCAGACCTCGAACACGATGTACGCGAACAATACACTTTCAAATCGCGACCACGAAACTACGACTACACCACTATCAACTCTACAACTATCAACTAGGGAAAAAACAATCAACTAGCGAAAAAAATAGCGAAAAAAACAGCGAAAAAACACGGCGATCGATAACACAATGTACCAGCTACTATCAACTTGTGTATCAGCTTGTATGACATCACAATGCAGGCTATTGTAAATTGACCAATCAACGACTTGCAACCGCCGCAACGTAAGTGAAACGGTTAACCAATCAGAAACGACGTTCCGAGAGCTTCGTAATAACTGAGAGAAATGACCGGTGATTTGATAAATGCGAATTTTGTATTGACCTCACTCTACAGAGAGAATTTAAATTTAGCAAATAAGTGAATCTGTATATATAATACTGTAATACAGACGCAAAACTTCGCCGTTAATTAACGGCGAAATATTTCATCTGTATATAAGGATGAACCTAAAACTTCGCGATTAATTAACGGCGAAATATTTCATCTGTATATAAAGATGCACCTAAAACGGCTAGCTCTAAAACAAGGAACGGGGAATGGGGAACGGGAATGGGGAATGGGGAACGGAATGGGAATCCTCTAAAGGAGGAATCTCTAAAATAGGGAATCTCTAAACGGCGGAATCTCTAAAATAGGGAATCTCTAAAAGGGGGAATCTCTAAAAGGAGGAATCTCTAAAAGGCGGAATCTCTAAAACAGGGAATCTCTAAAAGGCGGAATCTCTAAAAGGCGGAATCTCTAAAAGGCGGAATCTCTAAATAGGAATCTCTAAAAGGCGGAATCTCTAAAAGGCGGAATCTCTAAAATAGGGAATCTCTAAATGGCGGAATCTCTAAAAGGCGGAATCTCTAAAAGGCGGAATCTCTAAAAGGCGGAATCTCTAAAAGGCGAGTTTTCGTTTGATATCAATATCTATCACTAGATATACGACTCATGGCTGTCGTCGCTTGCGACAATAGAGAGCTTATATATATATAATTATGCACAGACGTTTTTTGAGCTCACGGACGGCAACCGGAATGTTCTGGTTTTTGGTGCCCTTTCACCCCTGCCGATGCCGGCGCCAATGAGTTGGAAAGCCCTCGTTGTAGTATTTACAACTTGACGTTACTGACAAAAAGTCGGTAATAGGCGCCAAAGAAGAGAAATATTCGACTTTCCGTTTGACGTGCGTGGCTCAAAAACGTCTAATTATTCCAAGGGACCACACAAATAGTCTGTACAGACGTCCATTGGTATGAAAATCAATTCTGTGCAATTCACTAGATTGTAATTTTCGTTGCAATTTGAACGAAGAAATAATGAGGAATCTCTGAATAATCAAAACAGAAACGTCTGGATCTTATCTTATCTCGATCATTATCTGTAATCAGTCAAAAATTGCACGCTGACATTTGTTTCTATTACAACCGGGGGCTAATGGGCTAAAAAAAATACCTTTTCAAATTGCTCGTATTAAAAAATTGAGACGAAAAACTTAACAAGCTCTCTAATGCCTCTCAAAATGGTAACAAACACTGCGTTATTAAATTTTAGTAAAAGAAGCAAACAAAAAAATTCACCTTATCTGTGATGTTATCTGAGACACATCTAAGTGTGTTTTCATTGTGTGTGGTCACGTTTTAAAATGACATGATTAACTAAACTAGTAGTGAGAATATACGCTCAACGGCTGCTTTTTTATGTTGAAAAAGAGCCAGAATGGCTTTAATCTCGGGCAAATTGCATGATGTGAGTGGTTGCATAAGCGTTGTGATGCAAAAACATATGTAATTGGGAATCAAAGGTTACATGATGTTCAGTGGAGTGGAACTGACGATAAATAAAAAGCCATAAGATAATTAAGCGGCTTTGTGTTTATATCCATACAACGTTTCTTTCGCAGTTTCGCTGTAGGACGTGTTTGTTACCATTTTTGAGAGGCATTATAGAGCTGGTTAAAGTTTTTCGTCTCAATTTTTTTAATATACGAGCAATTTGAAAAGGTTATTAGAGACTCCTGATTAGACAACGCGTTTTTAGTTTTTAGCCCATTATTGTTTATCAGTGATGTTATCAGCGACATCTGCTATTAAAATATGTTTTAAGAACAACTTAACTAGTAGTGAGAATATACGATCAATGGCGGCTTTTTTATGTCGAAAAAGGCGAATTCTCCCAAAATAGTCACCCGAATGCGGGAAGTGGCTGCAAGACAACGTTTTTAGCCCATTAGAGAGTCATTAGAGAGTCATTAGAGAGGTCACAACCCGGGTCACAATTTGAAGTTTTGGACTAACAACGTTTCTTTCTCGGCGGGCCCGCATTTATTTTCGAATCTACAGCTTGTATAGATGATTATTCAGAGATTCCTCCGCTCTTTCTTCGTTCAGAATATTGCTGTAGGTAATCCCGAACTCAATACCTCTTGCCGTGTGTGGTCCCTTGGTCTTTATTTATTCTCGAAATGATTGCCGCAAGCGACGACAACCACGAGTCGTATATCTAGCGGTGATATTGATATTTCTCAACGTTTCAGTAAACGGATAACGATTTTAGACATAAGGTACAGGTCGCACTACAGCCAATTTTGACCAATTTTGTTTATTCAGGTGTCAAATCTGTCAACACGTAACGTAAAAATCGTAAAAATACAGTGGCGAACACCAGGCGGTGTGCGTCACGGGTGGGCAAAGCATCATGGGTGAATTTGTGAAACGACTCATTATGGCTTTGACGCGAGAGAGTCAACACCTCGGGCAAGTGAATAATGTGTGCGGATTGCTAGTTAGTCAGTTGTTCTACCCGAGTTATACAATAAGAATCTATACTGATTTACCTTTGCTCACTTTTGAACTGTTGAAGGGCACGTAACAGTTGTCAGTGTTTGCTTTCAAAGCCATTTTACCCGGGCATTTTACAAGTGTATGGCGAAGCGATCATACGTATCGTATAAAAGTTACTGCAGGTAGAAAATCAAATTGATATGAGTCTGGTGCATGGTGAACATGAATTAGTATCGCATGGAAGATTTTGCTGTAAAACGCTTCAATGAAAGCTGGGCGATCTACGGTCCTGCGAATTGTAGGAAATAAATTTTAAAACGACGCTGATGCGCGCTACAGGAGAGCGTTTTACGCAAGACTGCAAGGGTCAGTTAATGTCACGTAATCGAGGTCACCGCAAATAAGCTTTTTTAAAAAATAACCAGCGAGTCAGAACTAGATTTACATCTTGTGGATTGTAAGATATAACAGAAAAAATAAGAGGTTTTGTGTCCAGTAAAATAGCTCGCAAAAAGGGGCTCACTGCTAGCAAAACAGACTCACGGCTCGCAGACCGCAAAGTAATAACTAACCTCAGTTGACCGCTTTTTCGACAAACCATTCAGTGTTCCACGGCTTGTAGCAAGAAAACTATTTGGGGGAGACCCGGGTAGACCCCGAAATTTCAAAAGAAGAAGGATTGAACTAACGTCATGTAAGAATGGAACACTTGAAATTGATCAGAATAAACGAATTTGTTTATTTTGGGGGACTCTTCAAAATCTTTAATTCCCCATATCGTAGGTCTGTTGATCGTCAATCAGTTTATGTTGCGTAATTGTACTAATGAGTTTGTGTTATTGTACACTGTACACGTGATTCTCAGTAATAAGATAGCCATTATACTAGTTGGTGCACCGCCACAATTTCCCGTTTGATTTACTGTACAGACGCGTTAGTTTTGTTTCTTTACAATTTCTTTAGGAGTACACTTTGACACTGTACAAATGACCATGTCTATCACGCCAGCACGTTTAAAGGAAATCGAGACCCTCCTTGCTTTCTGGTCTACTAAAAAATCCGCCACAAAGACGGGAGCTTCAATCCACTAATTGGCAAACTTTCGTTTGTTTCGAAATGTGTTCGCCAGAGTAGACTATTTTTGTCTCGCATTTTAGCGCTGTTGCGGACACTCAAACAGAAAGGTCACCATACTCGTATTACAAGGGAGTTTCGTAACGATATTGCGTGGTTGATCCGGTTCATGCGGACTTATAATGGTGTTTCCATTATTTCCTCCCTTGTTTGGACTGTGCCCGACGTTGTCTTTTCTACCGATGCGTGTCTATCAGGCTGTGGTGGCCTGTCGCAGTTCCAGTATTTTCACGTCGAGTTTCCTATTGCGGTCCTCGCTCGGTTTTCAGCGATTCACCTTCTGGAAGCACTTGCTATTTTGGTCGCCCTCCGTTTGTGGGGTCATTTGTGGGCAGGTTTCCGCATTCAAGTCTTCTGCGATAATGCCGCGGTGGTTTCTGCACTCACGACAGGGAAAGTGAAGGATCAATCGCTAGCCGCTATTTTGCGCGAAATTTGGTATGTCGCTGCCTCATCGGACTTTGAATTGCGTGCAGTTCATCTGCCGGGTGAGGAAAATCGCGCCGCCGATTTCTTATCCCGCTGGCACCTTGACAGTGTTTTTGAGAAACGTTTTCGGCAATTACCCATGTTCTTCTAGTTTGAGTACAGTCGCAGTGCCACTCGATTTCTTCACTGTATGTAATTCTTAATTAATTTTCTTTGTAGATCGCGAACTCCATGAACTGCGGCGGGAGTTAAAAGTCACGCGCAAGGCCGCCTTCGCGGCTGGGACTCACAAGAACCATCTCACGCAGTGGCGGACATATTTCATGTTTTGTTTTTATTTTTCGTTAGATTCTCTACCCGCCTCGGTGGACACCATTTGTTTGTTTTGTCAATTTTTAAGTAGATCTATTACGCCTGCTTCGGTTCGTAATTATCTCAGTGGTGTTAAGTTTTTACATGTCGCTCTGGGGCAGGAATTTCCCTCCCTCAAAACATTTGCCATTAGAATTACGCTGCGTGGTATTGACAGGATTGCGTTACATTGTCCTGTTCGCGCGCCCCCTATCACGCCTTCTCTTCTTCTTTTGTTAGTTCAGTCATCGCGTAGTCCAAATTCCTCCCCAGAGGACATCACCTTTTCATGTGCCTTTTTGTTTGCCTTTTTTCTTATCGCTCGTATTTCAAATATTGTGCCCTTTTCTAAGCGCTCCTTTGATTGTCGTAAGCATTTGTGTAGAGGGGACATAGTTTCAGCCCCCGCATGGCCTCTCTGTCACTTTCAAGTGGTCCAAAACTAACCAGACGGGTAAACATCATTTGCAGTTGCCCCTCGTTGAAACTCCTGATTCGCTCTCATGTCCCGTAAAGATGTTTCACCGTATGTGTGCCCTTACTCCTGCATCTCCCACCTCACCTGCGTTTGTGGTGACATCTTCGGACGGTTCTCTGACCCCGATTACTAAGAGCCAATTCGTTCAGGTTCTACGTCGGCGTTTATCATCATCGGGTTGTTCTCAGGCGCACACATATCGGGGGCACTCTTTTCGTAGGGGCGGGGCGAATTGGGCCTTTCAGTGCGGGGTCCCCGGAGAACTCATTCAAGTATTCGGGGACTGGTCTTCCGATGCCTACAAAAGTTATCTGGAGTTTTCACTGCCAGCTAAGTTACGAGTGGCTACATGCGTCACTAGTGCTTTACCTCGTTCTTAGTTTCTTCCTTTGTGTGATTTTATAGGTTTTTACTCAGGACTCACCAATTTGTTTGGGGGTTTGGTGGGCAGAGAGCTTTATTTCCGTTGTATTTTCATCCATTTTGACTTTGGTCACGAAATAAATCTCTCTTTATGCCAAACAAAATGGTGTGTCCTGCTTTATTAGTTTCTATTTGCGTAGATATTTCAGGGAATTTGTTTATTTTGGGGGACTCTTCAAATCTTTAATTCCCCATATCGTAGGTCTGTTGATCGTCAATCAGTTATGTTGCGTAATTGTACTAATGAGTTTGTTATTGTACACTGTACACGTGATTCTCAGTAATAAGATAGCCATTATAACTAGTTGGTGCACCGCACAATTTCCAGTTTGATTTACTGTACAGACGCGTTAGTTTTGTTCTTTACAATTTCTTTACCCATCCCTCCCACCCATATGGTGGGCAGAGAGCTTTATTTCCGTTGTATTTTCATCCATTTTGACTTTGGTCACGAAATAAATCTCTCTTTATGCCAAACAAAATGGTGTGTCCTGCTTTATTAGTTTCTATTTGCGTAGATATTTCAGGGAATTTGAAATGAATGAAAAAGTGTGAAATTTTGAATGAAGACAACATGTCGGCCAGATCGACCGAGCTACATTTGAGAGGTGCCAGCGCATACAAAATGTTCGCAAGTAATCAATAAAAATGACCGGAGCAAAGGAAATATAACTGTCTTCAATTTCCTGTAAAACGTGTTTCCCAAAACGACCAGCAATCCCGGAAATGGACAATTCTGCGAGCACTTCGCTCCGAAATGCCTTCTTCTTTGCCGCGAAGACTATTGTTCTAATACAGCTCGCTGATTGGCCAAATCCTGTGACGCACACCGCCTGGTGCGACACCCAGTTTCAATTTTTTGCCAATTTTTTTGCGAATTGCCAAATTTTCGCCAATCTTCAAGAAGCCGAAGTGTTGCCCTGGAGGCGACCAAATTTTTGAAAATCACACAATTTTGTTATTTTAGCCGTTTTAGCCATTAAACTGTCATTCACGCAAGCCGTTTTGATAATTAAGATTCGCTAGTTTAGCGCGTGCAATTACGGTACAAAATATTTTTTTTACCTGGTTCATCTGACTCTTTTAATGATTATTTCGACCGGAAAACGAAGAACATGAACATCGATATTACGCCGCGAATGTCTATGACTATACTGGGTCTGTACAGCTCCGCAAATGATCCCGGGACCGCAATGATCCCCGACCGCAAATGATCCCCAAATTGGACCGCAAATGATCCCCGACCGCAAATGATCCCCAGAATGGACCGCAAATGATCCCGCTAAAAATCGAGGAATGGCGTGGACGGTGGACGCGATTTTTTTCCGATTTTGAATATTTTCCCCAATAACTGAATCTGTGCACGCTAGACATTTTTATGACGGAAGTGATATATATTTTTTTATTGATGCAAAATAAACTCAAAATCACTGAATTGAAACACCCGTTACAGCAAACTACTTTACGAAATCGGCAATAACATTTCCGGTGAATTATCGTGATTATTTCATGCTGTTTTGGCGGCATCGACTGCATTTAACACCCGGCCCGCTTTGATGAAGTGTGAAAACTGGCTAAACTCACTCTAATCAACAACACGATTTTTTTGAATTCTCCTTTTATTTGTTAATAATATTATTTCATTTAATCTGTATTTCGAGCAGATTATATATGAAAGCGTTACATATCCTTTCTTTACTATAAAACGTTCATAAGTCCGACGTGACTTATCACACTTTGATATTTCGTGATAACATTGTACATTTCAATTATTTCATTTCCATGTATAGCTTGTTTCATGGCGCAGAATACCGTCTTTAATCTCGAAATTTATAGATAAATGAATCTTGGTGACGCGAAAGCAATATAAATCTGCAATCATTCTAGACGCGGATGAAGTTTACAGCGAAAACCAAAAATAACACCTTCTCGAATTAACTATTTTTAGAATATATCTGGTATTCTCGTTCAGTGATTTTGAGTTTATTTTTTTCTTCTAAAATCTGCATCAATGCCTTAAGTAATAAAAACAAATATATCACTTCCGTCATAAAAATGTCTAGCGTGCACAGATTCAGTTATTGGGGAAAATATTCAAAATCGGAAAAAAAATCGCGTCCACCGTCCACGCCATTCCTCGATTTTTAGGCGGGATCATTCGCGGTCCATTCTGAGGATCATTTGCGGTCGGGGATCATTTGCGGTCCAATTTGGGGATCATTTGCGGTCGGGGATCATTTGCGGTCCAATTTGGGGATCATTTGCGGTCGGGGATCATTTGCGGTCCCGGGATCATTTGCGGAGCTGTACAGGTCTGATCGAAACCAAATTTACCGGCGGCAATTTGGAGAACAATTCGTCTCAAGTTCAAAACAATCTCCTTCGATTGCAATCGAAGCCAGCAGCAAGAAAACGACGAAAACCAATAAAGCGAAGTACGAAACCTGGTCCCAAGCCGTTTGTAAGTTTACATTAACATCAATCAGGAGAGTTTTGGAAAACACATCTTGGTTTGAGTGCGACCACCACCAAATTTGGCACTTGCGAATTTTTTGCAAATTTTTCCTCGCCAAAAATTACAAAATTTTTTTATGTAAACAAAATTGGCTGTAGTGCGACCCGTACCTAATTCCCTATTTTAGAGATTCCGCTTTTTAGAGATTCCGTCTTTTAGAGATTCCTCTTTTTAGAGATTCCGCCTTTTAGAGATTCCGTCTTTTAGAGATTCCGCCATTTAGAGATTCCGCCTTTTAGAGATTCCCTATTTTAGAGATTCCGCCTTTTAGAGATTCCGCCTTTTAGAGATTCCCTATTTTAGAGATTCCTCCTTTTAGAGGATTCCCATTCCCGTTCCCCATTCCCCCATTCCCGTTCCCCCATTCCCGTTCCCCCATTCCCCGTTCCTTGTTTTAAAGCTAGCCCACCTAAAACTTCGCCGTTAATTAACGGCGAAATATTTCATCTGTATATAAAGATGCACCTAAAACTTCGCCGTTAATTAACGGCGAAATATTTCATCTGTATATAAGGATGTAACAAAAACTTCGCCGTTAATTAACGGCGAAATATTTCATCTGCATATAAAGATGAACCTAAAACTTCGCGATTAATTAACGGCGAAATATTTCATCTGTATATAAGGATGCACCTAAAAACTTCGCCGTTAATTAACAGCGAAATATTTGCGAAATATTTCATCTGCATATAAAGATGCACCTAAAACTTCGCGATTAATTAACGGCGAATATTTCATCTGTATATAAGGATGAACCTGAAACTTCGCGGTTTATAATTAACGGCGAAATATTTCATCTGTATATAAGGATGTAACAAAAACTTCGCCGTTAATTAACGGCGAAATATTTCATTAACGGCGAAGTTTTTGTTACATCCTTATATGCATTGCATTGTGAGGGTTTTCCCATTACATTGTAAACGTAGCCAGGAGACATGCAAATAATAGCCACTAGCATAGGGTAGATGAAGTAGTCAGACGAAAGGAAACGCGTAGGAGTGTTAAAAAAGCTTTACAACTACAACTCGCAGTGCTGCTTAGTAGTTTAGCCTTTTGGGTTAGAAAGAAAATCGTTAAGAATCGTCCGGAATAGGGTATCTTTTTCAACATTTAGGACCTGTTTACATGGAGGGAGGGTGACCCGGGAACCCACCCAAATTTTTTTGGGAGAACCCCCCCGGGCCAATTTCACCTTGAGGGGAGAAAGAACAATGCACCCCTGCGCCCCCTCGGTCAGTTTACTCTGAGGTTCTCCCGCCAAATCTAAGAGTCAACTTCGAACCTGCGTGACGAAAAAACGTGACTGGGTGATGCAATATTTTGGCTAGGCGTAAGTTTGAGCTTAGGTCAAGTTTACTGTGTAGAAAATCTTAGCTTATGTCAATTGCATCATAATCAACAAGGGCACAGATGCGTTTTCGCTCAACGTGAAAATAAATAGTGAATGACATATATGCTGTGGAATTGTGTAAGAAAAACTGTTATGTTTTTGGGACCAGAGTTTTATCGTTCGTTTAATGAGGTGCATGTATTAAACAGAACAGAAAATTATCTAGTGGCTATTTATTTTGCATGTCTCCTGGCCTACGTTTACAATGTAATGGGAAAACCCCTCACAATGCAATGCAATGTCAACTGGGAAAGTGCAGTGAAAAAAACAAGTAGTCACGCCAGTCTCGCTAAAGTCCGCAGTTTGCCGTGAAACCGGAAGCCGATTCCCCGCTGGGATCGAATAACGCGCAAAGGTCGCACCGCCAAATTTAGCACATTTTTGCAACAACACTGCTGTTCACTGCTGTGGGACATTTGTCTTTTGCTTTTTTCAATGCGATTCCTGTAATAAACTCAATACATGTACGCACTTACACGACACTACAGAAAGCCTGTGGGAGAGAAATTCTCCACTGGCTAATTTTAGACCGAGATGCGATAACATCATGTCAACCGTGGTAGAGGGCTAGGGCTAGCGACATGAAACAAAACCGTCCATTTCTTGAAGCGCTCGATGCCCATATATGGGCATCGGCCGCTTAATAAATTGAACAAAAAATGATGGATTAGTTAAAATACAACTGAAAAGAAAATGGACTGAAATAAATTGCATGATACAGGGATCAAATATTTAATATTAGGGTTCTCATTAGATGCCGGCAGCTTTTAGTCAGAGAAAAAAAAAATTAATTATTGCTTAATATTCATGTTTTTGGTTTCAAGTATTTTTTTTTTGTGATGTTACTGTCTTTTGTCCTTTTTGTTGTTTTGACACATATCAAAATAATTTCCACTAGCAGATGTTGACTAAGGAAGAACAGAAGATAATTTTATATGTTAGACAATTCCTTTGGGGCAAGTTTTTAAAAAAAAATGTTATGGAGTAGCTTGAGTTCATATTTTAATAATAATAGTAATAAATTATTATCTTTCAATAACAGTCATTAAATACAGTCGTGGTAACAAGTGCAGGTTTTGGCAAGTCTTTGTTGAAGCAATCAAAGAGTTTTCCGATTGTTTATTATCCAATCAAAGACTAGCGCGAGCAGTACTCCGAAAGTGATCGCGCCAGCATAGCACAATAAGGATACGTCATGTTGGTTAGCAACTTCAGGGATGGAAACCATGGGCTCAGTTCTGTCTCAGAAGCAGGATTTCATCATCAACTAGCACATGTTTCCCCCAAATGAAATATCTTATTCTCACATAATTTCACGAGTATTAAATTTCGCAGTTTTCTCAATGTAGCAAAAAAATGCGAAATAAGGGAGTGCCCCCCCCCCCCCCCCTCCCCCTGGGTTGCTATAGAGATAAGCGCCAGCACTGTTGAGCCATCTGGCTCAACGAAATGCACCACTTTTCCAAAATACCAACATTTTTCCAGTCATATCACTATATTCAGAACCTTTTGTAAGCGACCAGAACTGCTTTTGGGGCTGATGGTTTGACATTTTCTACATACTGGGCAATGAAAGACGTACAACCCTAAAATGCGATAAAATTTGGTTTTACATTTCTGATGTCGACGTTCAGTGTATACTATGCAACTCAGATATATTAAGATTCACGAGTCAAGTCACCATTGGTTCAACATGTAACACTGTTTTATTGGAAATTGGAAAGTGCACTGAATATTGTACACATACTGAACTCCATTCAATCTAATAAAATGTATTCTTGAAGGATATTTTACAGCATTTCATTTTGGGATTATGGATGCATTTGCCCATGGATTAAGTCTCTGAAACTACATGTATTTCAGGTTTTGACTTAAAATTTAGACCCCTTGTGGTCTGACCTCTCGTAAGGATCACCTCCCATATGCAACCACCTACTGTAGGCTAGGGTGGTCGCTTACGAGAGGTTCCACTGTAGTTGTAATCAAAATGAAATAATATCTTCAAAAAAAAAATCTTCAACTGCTTTAAATTTCAGGTCTAGGCATTCATTGGGATGAAATGAACATTTTGATGACACACCACCCCCCTGATAAAGACTATGGCCATATTAAAATCAACGAGTCCTCCAACGCCGTACAATAAATGGAAAGATCCTGATGACGATGGAGGTGAAGGGACTGTCGAGCCATTCTCTGATGATGAAGCTGATCCAGAAAAGTTAGATCCAGAAAACTTACATGATAGGTAATTAAGGTTATTCCATCGAAATAGAAGTTACACTGGGAAATTTCTGAAACTTTTCCCTAGTTGAACATTGTGAGTGTAATGTTTCAAAATATAGAAATAAAAAGAATAGGTCACCAGCCCGCGAAAGAGTGGATATATATCGATCTAAAAATTGCCCCAGTAATTCGCTTACAAGAATCACACCAAAAAACACGTAATTTGTTGTCACGTGTTTTCAGTGGGGTTTATTAAATTTATTTCGTGCACTGAGAATAATTTGGTCTATCACAAGCTCCTTGTACAGAAAGAAGACTGATTACTAGACATTTAAATATGAGGGCTAAAAAAAATAGATAGGTCTACCATCGCTCGTGTTTACGAGAAAACAATCATTTTACCTTCTCTGGCGAGCATAGCCATAATGAAAAAGGCCGCGCATGGTTTTTGAATGTGCGCGACATACGCGTAATTACGCGCTGAAATGGATTGCACAAGAACAGGATGCGGCAGTGCAATACTAAGGAATGACCTTAAGGATAGGACTTCTCATGATCGTTTTAATTTGCACTCTAGTATATATTTTCTGAAAGGTAATCATTGGCCTTTGGAGTTTCGATGACTCCAGTCTTACAGGTACTCAGTGGTGAGAGGCGCAGAACAGTTGCTGAATTGCTGTTAAAGGCATCTGTGTGGAGACCTGTCTGTGAGACTATCAAGCGGTCTGGGTTTCAAGTCCTTGCCAGGGCCACTGTGTTATGTCTTG
>MU828002.1:0-16073 GCA_029204205.1 Desmophyllum pertusum
TTTTGGTTGTTTACGTGTACGGCACTGGTGGCGTTTAGTATTTGAGAATTGTAATATTGTAGTGCTTTAGGTCCTGTGTGAATAAAATGTTATCGTGGGCCTGGCTGATCACAACGCCCCACGCCTCTTAGCAGCATGTGTGTTTATATTCGGCTGTGTAGTGGAGACAAAATAGTTGAAATAACAACCACACATCACGCAATCGTGTAATAGGAATTAGTAAGGTTGCTTAAGCCTGCGATGCTAAGCTCGCTTGGGCGTTTTTTTTTTTGGAGCGGATATGAGAAAGAGTCCTTCCCACGGCTCACTTCTCTCCTCGACCCCCCCAGAAATACAGAGAGCTTGCTCGCAGGCTATAATAGGTTTGTCAACCCTGATATTTATTCAATTGTTGGTTTTTAGACCTTTTATGACGGTTTGAAGGTTTTGAACATTCGTGAAGATTTAAAAATGATTTCAGGCTAAAATTTATTATTACATAAAAGTTATATATCCAAATGTTTGTCATCATCATGGTTTTAATGTTTGGAAAAGGTTGACTGGATGGAGGAGCCTTTCCATGATTAATAAGGTTCATGTGGCAGGTTTGATGTAAAGGATGTGTTTGTAATGTCCGACAACATTTCTAATGTGTTTGTTTTTATTTTGTATCAAGCTTAACAGAAAAGAGTATCATGGACAACATAGTTGGAAAGTTGAAAAGCATCTTTTATAGTCGTAGTTGTTGCTAAATTTCCTTCTCAACACGCGGGGGAGTTCCGCCCCAGGGTTTTCTATAAGGCCATCGAGTTATGTAAGGAATGTTTGATTATCCTGAAATAGACCCCCCATAATGTCAAGGGATTGCAAGAAGAGTTTCGCCAGATCAGTTTATTTTCTTGTCTATTTATTCAATGTTCAGGGCGTACTCTGCTATCGCTGATTACACAAATGCAATCGCAATACGGAATAAAGTGCTCGTCTGGAATCACTCGAATGTTGGTAAATACAGCCAGTGTTTGCCGGAAGAAATGGCTAGAATGATGCGGCGTCAAAACAAACATATCGGAGGGCAAATAGAACTTTATGAGAAAGCAATTGATATCTTGATAAAAATTGGAAGGGAAAAGCAGGAGGAAGTAAAAGGAGAGAAGTCGGATGCTTATCGAAAAAATTGGGTGAGGGGAATAAGTGCTTTATCAATTTGGAGAATTTATCAGTGCTAAAAAATATATGAGAGAAAGCACTGATGTGATTAGTATAGAAATTGGTTTGACAAGAAAAGAGGTAAGCAGCATGTTACCGGAGAAACCTAGGAACTGTGTTTTAGCTCTCCTCGGTGAATATCACAAGGCTAAGGAATATCTAGAGGATAGCACTTGTGATTAGGGAAAGCCATTCGGTGACAGAAGAATGGAGAAGCATCATGTTACGGAAACGCTTGTAGAACTCGTGTTTTATGTTTCTCTTATTTCGGTGGAATATCGCCATAGGCTAAGGTGATATAATCTGGAGAAAGGCACTTGTAATCAAGAGAATCCATGCGGTGTCACGAGAGAGAGAAAAAAAAGGAGAAACCGCATCATGTGTACGGGAACTTAGGAACTGTGTTTAGTTACTGCTCGGTGAATGAGTCACAAGGCTAAGGTAAATATTCTGAAGAGAATAGCAACTTGTCAATCAAGAAATCAAATCAAGAGTGACAGAAATGGAGCAAGCAGCATGTTACGGAAAAACCTAGGAACTTGTGTTTTAGTTCGTCTAGTGGTACCTCGGTGAATATCACAAACGCTCACTGAAATATCTTGATGAAAGCACTTGTGATCAGGAAAGCCATTGGTGGACAAAGAAGGAGAAGCATCAGATTAACGGAAACCTTAGGAACTGTGTTTAGTTCTCTCGGTGAATATCACAACGCTAAGGAATATCTTGAGAAAAGCACTTGTGATCAGGAAAGCTATTGGTGACACAAAGGTAGGCAGAAGTCATCAGATATACGGAAAGCTTAGGAAACTGTGTTTAGGTTCTCATCGGTTGAATATCAAATAGGCTAAGGAATATCTGAGAGAGAAAGCACTTTAAAAATCATGAAATCCATTCGGAGGACAGAAAGGAGAAGGCAGGCAATGTCACTGGAACACACTAGGAACTGTGGCGTGTTTAGCCATCTTCTACAGGTGAATATCACAAGGGCTAAGGAATATGCTAGAGAAAAGCACTTGTGATTAGGAAAGCCATCCCAGACGTAGAACCATAAAAGGAGGAAGCCATTCATGATTACGGGAAAGCTTAGGAAACTGTGTTTTAGTTTCTCTCGGTGAATTATCACAAGGCTTAAGGAATATCCTGGAGGAAAGCACTTGTAATCAAAAGAAATGCCATCGGTGACAGAGAAATGGAGGAAGTCTGCATGTTAGCGGGAGGTAAACTCTTAGGTAACTGTGTTTTAGTTTCTCCCTCTGGTGGAATAGTCACAAAGGCTAAGGGAATATCTTGAGAACGCACTTGTGATCAGGAAAGCCATCGGTGACAAAGAAGGAGAAGCATCAGATTAGGGAAATTTAGGAACTGTGTTTTAGCTCTCTCGGTGAATATCACAAGGCCTAAGGAATATCTAGAGAAAGCACTTGTGATTAGGAAAGCCATCGGTGACAGAAAAGGAGAAGCAGCAGATTACGGAAACCTTGGAACTGTGTTTGATTCTCTCGGTGAAATATCACAAGGCTAAGGAATATCTAGAGAAAGCACTTGTAATCAAGAAATCCATCGGTGACAGAAAAGGAGAAGCAGCATGTTACGGAAACCTAGGAACTGTGTTTAGGTCTCTCGGTGAATATCACAAGGCTAAGGAATATCTGGAGAAAGCACTTGTAATCAAGAAAGCCAATCAGTGACAAAGAAGGAGAAGCATCAGATTACGGAAACTTAGGAACTGTGTTTAGTTCTCTCGGTGAATATCACAAGGCTAAGGAATATCTTGAGAAAGCACTTGTGATCAGGAAAGCTATCGGTGACATAAAAGGAGAAGCATCAGATTACGGAACCTTAGGAAATGTGTTTAGCTCTCTCGAGTGAATATCACAAGGCTAAGGAATATCTGGAGAAAGCACTTGTAATCAAGAAAGCCATCGGTGACAAAGAAGGAGAAGCATCAGTTTACGGAATCTTAGGAACTGTGTTTTAGTTCTCTCGGTGAATATCACAAGGCTAAGGAATATCTAGAGAAAGCACTTGTGATCAGGAAAGCCATCCGGTGGACAGAAGAGGAGAAGCAGGCATGTTACGGAAACCTAGGAACTGTGTTTAGCTCTCTCAGTGAATATCACAAGGCTAAGGAATATCTAGAGAAAGCACTTTGTGATAAGGAAAGCCATCGGTGACAAAGAAGGAGAAGCATCAGATTACGGAAACTTAGGAACTGTGTTTAGTTCTCTCGGTGAATATCACCAAGCTAAGGAATATCTGGAGAAAGCACTTGTAATCAAGAAAGCCATCGGTGACAAAGAAGGAGAAGCATCAGTTTACGGAATCTTAGGAACTGTGTTTAGTTCTCTCGGTGAATATCACAAGGCTTAAGGAATATCTAGAGAAAGCACTTGTGATCAGTAAAGCCATCGGTGACAGAAGAGGAGAAGCAGCATGTTACGGAAACCTAGGAACTGTGTTTAGCTCTCTCAGTGAATATCACAAGGCTAAGGAATATCTAGAGAAAGCACTTGTGATAAGGAAAGCAATCGGTGACAAAAAAGGAGAAGCATCAGATTACGGAAACTTAGGAACTGTGTTTAGTTCTCTCGGTGAATATCACAAGGCTAAGGAATATCTAGAGAAAGCACTTGTGATAAGGAAAGCCATCGGTGACAAAAAAGGAGAAGCATCAGATTACGGAAACTTAGGAACTGTGTTTTAGTTCTCTCGGTGAATATCACAAGGCTGAAGAATATCTAGAGAAAGCACTTGTGATCAGGAAAGCCATCGGTGACATAAAAGGGGAAGCATCATGTTACGGACACCTAGGAACTGTGTTTAGTTCTACTCGGTGAATATCACAAGGCTAAGGAATATCTAGAGAAAGCACTTGTGATCAGGAAAGCCATCGGTGACATAAAAGAGGAAGCATCGTGTTACGGAAACCTAGGAACTGTGTTTAGCTCTCTCGGTGATTATCACAAGGCTAAGGAATATCTAGAGAAAGCACTTGTGATTAAGAAAGCCATCGGTGACATAAAAGGGGAAGCATCATGTTACGGAAACTAGGAACTGTGTTTATCTCTCGGTGAATATCACAAGGCTAAGGAATATCTAGAGAAAAAGCACTTGTAATCAAGAAATCCATCGGTGACAGAAAAGGGGAAGCAGCAGTTACGGAAACCTAGTAACAGTGTTTTGTTCTCTCGGTGAATATCACAAGGCTATGGAATTTTACGAGAAAGCACTTGTGATCACGAAAGCCATCGGTGACAGAGAAGAGAGAAGCAGCAGTTATCGGAAACCTAGGAACTGTGTTTCAATGTCTTGGTGAATATGTCAAGGCTGAAGAAATTATCGAGAAGGCACTTTCTATATGTAAAGATATCGGAGACCGTGAAAAAGAAGTTGTCGCCTTTCGTAATCTTTCACTGGCGAAGTTATCGCAAAGAAAGGTCCAGGAAGCGTATCAATGTCTTTTTCAAAGTATTCACAAATGCGAAGATTTGCGAGATCAGTTTCTTGTAGACAACGATCAATTGAAGATATCTTTATCAGATCGTCACATTTTCCCCTATCAAGAACTTGCTGCATTGTTTTGGCGCCGCTGAGAATACTGATCAGGCTCTTTATGTTGTAGAGCTAGGACGTGCTAGAGCCTTGGCTGACATTGATGGCAGCTCAGTATTCTGCTGAAACTCAAATCTCATCTGATACGCAATCATGGTTGACATTGAAAGTATTATGAAGAAAGAAAGTAACTGTACTTGTCTTTACATCGCTTATCATGGTCAATATATTTTTTGTGGATTCTCAACACAAGCGGAGTCATTACGTTCCGAAGAAAATCAGTCACTGAAGTCTTTATTTCACGCTGGAGCAGTTTTCAATTTGGATTACATTTTTCGCTAAAAGTTTCCGCAGCTCTTGCTATTTTGCCTCGAGAAATGAATGCGAAGATCGATCTTTAAATGGTACTCAACCCAAACAGAAATCATCCCAGCAAGAGTGCTCATCAGCTTCGCGACTTCTCGAGGATGATGAAGAGAAAAGCCAAGATCCTGAACCTTTGTTTTACAAAATGATCATCGCTCCTGTGGCTGACTTACTCGAGGAGCCCGAAGTTGAGAGTGCCCCGAAATCATCATTGTTCCCGATCGCTCCTTGTACCAAGTTCCATTTGCAGCATTGATTGACGAAAGTGGGAAGTATTTATCAGAGACTTTCAGGATCCGCATCGTTTCCTTTCTTTGACGACTCTCAAGCTCATGTCAGGACAGTCCAACGGACTATCACAGTCAGACTGGTGCACTGATAGTGGGGAATCCTGAGGTTAGTCGGGTGTTTTAGCAAGGGACGTCTTACAAACTTGGAACCATTGGCCTGGTGCAGGAAAAGAAGCAGAGATGATTGGACGAAACTGGGTGTCCAGCCTTTGTTAGGGCAGCACGCAACGAAAGAGGCGGTGCTTCAAAGGATAAACTCAGGAGTCCTGATACATTTTGCCGCACATGGTAATGCCGACAGAGGTGAAATCGCCCTTACACCTCTATGCCCTTCTAACAGGATTCCACAAGAAGAAGACTACCTATTGTCAATGGGCGACATTGCACAAGTTCAACTGCGGGCCAAACTGGTAGTACTCAGGCTGTTGTCCACAGTGGACGAGGACAGATCAGATCCGAGGGAGCTGTTTGGAATCGCTCGAGCGTTCTTAGGATCCGGTGCACGCTCAGTGTTGGTGGCACTTTGGGCCCTGGGAGACAGAGCACCAGTAGAAGTTGATGAATGTTTCTACGAGCACCTTGTTTCGTGGGGAAAGTGCCAGTGAGTTCCCCTTCACGAGGCCATGAAGTGGATGAGAGCTAACGGCTTATCCTAAAGTTTTGGCGACTTGGCACCTTTCATGCTGATTGGAGATAATGTCACATTTGAATTTGGAAAAAAAGAGTAAGTTTAATTTAGAGAATAAAACATTTCATAATTTGGGTTTTAAGAAATCAATTAACTGTGTGAGATAATAATCATCAATCTTAGATTTCGTTACAAGTAACAAGGAAAGGTTTACTGATACCAGTCTCGTGTCATTCTAATTTTACTGTAAGTTTCGTTATGACAGTGTATTAGCGCCACACAATTGCAACGGACAGGATAGATCAGGTGAGCTCAGTTGTTAGTGATTGAACTAGATGATACGCTTTTAAGCTTTTCAAGCTTCTCAGCTAGTGTTCGATGGTAAACATCTACGTGTTAGAGACAAGTCGTCAGTTTGTTGTTTAAATCGCCGACCTTGAACCCGTGCCCTCCTCTTTTTGAGATGATGGTTTGTTTGCCGCCATCTTGGATTCGCAAAACGTGGAGAGTTGGGACGAATGAAAGAGGGTGAATCCCACTCCCTTTGCAGTCGTTTCCAACCCTCCTTTATGTTTCCTAATCCAAGATGGCGGCTTATAAACACTCGATGGACTACATAGTACTCGCTCGTCCAAAATACGCCTACACTGCAGGCTATATTTTAAGACGGCGATTTGCCTGCGTGCCTATCTTCATGCTTAACGGGAATTATTTCCATTCCATATCTTGCTGTCTTTGTGCGTACCATAGAGATGCAGCACCTATGAAATACATATTGAATTATTGCTGGGTTAATTTAGTTTTTAATTAATGAACTCCTTTTTCTATCAGAGGGAAAGGGCATTACTGCGATCTACCTACTTAATTGTTTTTTTATGCTTGTATATTTTTTAAGTAGTTTCTCGTAAGGGCTTCTGTATTTCGAAACAGCCTTTTCTGTTCTGGCTGGGATGACGGAAGAGAACTGGCGCCCAAAATATAATTTACTGTCTTTACTTCATTATAGAAATCACGAACGTCACCGCAATATTTATACCACTTTCGTTAATTTTGGTTTATCTGTGTTTCTTTTGTAGCTAGTGTTTTCCGAAGAAAGACATGGTCAAATGAAGGACCTGATCCAGACATAAAGCAAGCAATGACCTGAGAAGTGTGTTACATAGTAGTAGTTGTGAATACTTTGTTTCATATCATGACTGGTTTTTTAAATGTAATCCGTCACATATAGTGTAATCGTGGTCTTTCTTGTATAGTTAATCTAAGACCAACTTTTAAAAGAGGGTACAGTTACAGTAGTGCAACTCAAGCAATTAAGACACCACCAGCCCCCACCCCCCACCACCCCCCACCCCCCTTCAGTCTTTCAGGGTAGGGAAGGGTGGATGGGGAGAAATCTCCCCTGTCTAAAAAGACCAAACATAATTCGTTTGATTGCCTAGTCAAAAATCATTCTAACGTCTTTTGTTACATTATTGCACAGTGAAATTATTCTGTAAGTAATTTACAATAAGCTTAAGCCTGTTTACCAGCTAATTAGACAGTTTCGTAAGGGTATATATCGGCGAAGTATGAGTCAACACAGTGTAAAGGAATATAAAACCTTTGCGAGGAGAGATGTTACTGTCCTTTAAATAGTTTAAAATTTACAAAAAGCCAGCAGTAGTTCTTTCAGCTTACAAAAATAGACAAAAAGGTTACTCTAGACTACTCATTTGTAGCCTGAGAACGGACGGATTTTCCGTCGGCGTCAATCAGCATCCCAAAATCCGTCTGCGTTTTAAGCTCACTACTTACTGAACCTCCATCTCTTCGACTTCGAACCTTAGAAATATTATTCAGACCTTCATATTGAGTCTTTACGGAAAACGGATCAATTAACTTTATTCATATTCAAATAGCCAGATCTATAGCCTTTAATTCGATATTGTGTTTGGGGTATCTGTAATGTAATCGAGACAGTGACCAACTAGAAAGCGTAAGCTACTTTGGTCACATACAGTATTTTTTCTCTTGATTTTTATTTTCTTCCCCACTTATGTATAATGAATTGTTCTTGTATTTTATATATTGTATCTTTTGTAATCAGTGTGTCATAATAATGATAAAACTGAAACTGTAAGCGCTACATCTGTTAGACTGGCGGGAGACGCCATTGAAAGGACACGTGGTTGTATGGTGCATAAGAGAGAGACTTGTTCGAATGTTAAATAACTAAGGCCCCGTCCACACTAATGCGTTTTCGAAACGCTCCGTTTTCACCGAAAACGCATTGAAAGCTCAGCGTTCACACTACCGTGTTCCCCATCCACACTAAACGCTCGAATACGCTACAACAGTCATCTGCGCATACAACAAATGGGCGCGCCCGGCGATTTTTTGATGTGAATGACGTCAGGGTTTTCGAAAGCTTCCGTTTTCGCTGTCCACACTTCTACGATAGGGCTCCGTTTTCAAATGTCTCCACTTTGGACAGCGTTTTAAAATGTTGTGCGTTTTCGATGAAATCGATGAAAACGGTCAGCGTTTTCGATCGTTGTAGTGTGGATGATAGGCATCGAAAAGGACGCGTTTTCAAAGGAAAACGCGTTAGTGTGGATGGGACCTTAGACTTCTTGTACGAGCTACTGTGAGATGCTGATCACAGTTTCAACCTGGAGTGATGTGAAATAAACTGCTGTTGGACCCAAGTCTTGTGTTCTTCTTGACCTCTCCTAAGAAGTGATAAATGAACCAAAGATCATAACGAAATTACATTTACCTAGCCACGCATGCGGTCCAGAGCCTTTTGAAATTACATTTTCCACAAGTTTAGAGTTTCTACAATGTTGCCCGCTGGTGCAATGTTGAATCACCGCTTTTGAGGTTCAACATTAAGCCCCTAATTATCGCTAGATTTGAAGAAACTAAACGAAAATAGTGCAAAATGTGAAGTGTCCCAAAACATTATGTCCAGTAATGAGGAGTGTTTACAGTCGAAAACATATCCGTTTTAATGGCCATCGTTCAACTTTTTCTTGTGAACATTCATTACCGCTAGAAGTCAACTCACCATCTTCCAGTACTTTTGCATTGTGTATGTTTGATTTTGAAGAAAACAACAGAATGAATCATGCATGGCGGCGCGTCAAAACGGGAAAAAAATGAGAGGACCTAGACTAAGAGCAGTCCCTCGTTTTTTTCTCAGGCCGGATTATGTCGAAGGGGTGGGATGATGCACGCGATGCGGGCCGACGGACGGCGAAGAACTAAATAAGCATCGCTCGGAGCCCAGGAGACCCGACGCGCCAACAAACAAAGATGTCTCGCTCAAATTATGATACCCTGCAATTAAACTTCGCGCAGTGCGGGACACGCTAAAATAGCGCTATCAATGCCTGAGACGTGTAGCGATTTCAACTCTTATGATCGAACCCCAATTGGCTGAAGACGCAAAATACAAAAGATGAGCGATTCTAAAACAACACGAGATGTTATTCTATAGTTGGACAACTAAGGCTGACATAACATCTTTCGCATCAATCATTTACGAAACTTACTGATATACATTATATAAGTAAAAAAAAAAGAGCTTTATCTTCTGTTGAGTAACAATTCTTAAATCAACGTTTATTGCGCAAATCGAAGACAACAAATGGATTTTACATTGGGATCGCTGCGATTTTTCCAGAGTGATCCACCATTATAATTTATTCTTACAATATCAATACATTGTCCAGCAAACAGGTAATGAGAATATAGAAAATCATCGAGTAAGTTCTTGATGGTAGCACCATATATATTCACAGCAAAACTAGCGTTGGTATCGAGGTCAGGCCTGAGAGTAAATGTAACTCGCTTCGGTTGTTCAAAGGGTGCATGGATAAAAACCCGGGAAAAACAAGCATAAGAGTTGGTTCTCATGATAGTTTTCTTCAACTCTCATCGACTGTCATCACCTCGGAACAAAAACGAGAGAAATGTCTCGACGGCTCACAAGAGCAGGTTCAAATTTTGATGAGAGCGCATGAGAGCTGAGAGCGCATGAGAGTTTCAGGCCAAACGAAAGTGAGAGTTTTGAACTCTCGACAAATCTAGAAACATTTCAGCGCTCAGACTCTTGGAAACCAGGTCGAGTTTTTTACTGGATCCGCGCCTGCCTCATTTGGTCCGAGCTTAACGCCCAGTCCAAACGAGGGGATGAAAGAGTTGGAGAGTTTAAACTCTCGCCACTATCGGTTTGCCTCTGACCAAACTATAGACTCCCATGCGCCTTTCACATCGAATTTGAAAAACAACCGGCTCAAAACTTTTATGAGAGTCGTCGAGATAAATTTTTCTCTCGGTGTTGGGGCCCACGTTTTAAATGATAGTCCGATAAGGGACAATCAAAGAGTTGAAGAAAATCTCTCATTGAGATGCCAAACCTAAATCAATCCCCCGTTTGGCCCGGGTTTAACGCTTCATATCCACCGCATTTCCAATCACTTTTCATGTGACATAAGTTCCCGTTAAACAAAAACGAAAACGGGACGCTATCCACTGGATAGTGCGGGGACTGAATTATTGCCGTGAATAAGTCTGAAATAGAGTTAATCCATCCTTTGAAAAACAAGCCAGACCCTGACCTTATATAAATTGTTCTACACAGTTTCAAGCCAGATTTGCAACAACACGCCGACACAAAACACTATGATTTGAAAAAGTTTAAGTCCCGTTTTAACAAAGGACTGGCGTGGGCCTTTAACAATCTCAGAACAACTCAGTGATGGCTTCATCGTAAGAAGAGGTCAATTTCTACTTTCTTCTCGGACAGACCACGCCTACTTGGCGGGCGGACATATGGCGGGCTCTGAATACGCAACACCGACAAAAAAATCGAAAAACCGCCCATCACCGCACGAACCAATGTATGCCGAAACAACCGACACCGCAATATATTAAGATTGGTACTGTAATAAATTGAAGACGGCTTGCGACTGGCTGGCACACCTGAAGCATAAAAATATGTGTAAAACTGAGGCATAGGTAAGTATTTGGGACTATACTGTGTTACAAATTAACAGGTGTTAACAAAGGTACGTGCTTTTAATAAATAAAACCACGCGTTCAACGAAGATGTATAGTAAGCTATACAATTTAGTTCTGGACAAGGACGACAAGCGGTCGACGGGATATATTAGTACAAGGGCATGTCCAACAAGAAACCGTAATCACCGCAAAATAATTTCGTTTCACCGCTACACCGGAGGCTTTAAAAACACAAACCAACGCACACCGCAGGATTTGAGATGTCACCGCAAGTACGCCCAATGTGGGATTATATTCACCGAAATACCGCATAAAAAACTGAGGCAACACCGCAACACCGCAAACCCCAATGTCCCCCCTCCTCCTACTGAAACATTCAGAAAAGCCACATATACTCATCAGCCTAAGATGACTGTTGGCGCACAAATAACCTGTCTCAAAAATTTGCAGAGAAAGGAAAAAAAACACACCAACAGACACAAACTTAATAAGTAATTTGCGTTTGAGGATATTGCGAGAATACGGTCATCATGTTGTGTGCCCGGATTTATTTCGCTGGAAAACCCTTTGTGTAAAGGTCACACGTGGCGATGCGGCTGTGGGCTTTTTTTGAAACCAATGATTAGCTGCAAACTCGGGAAGCAAACAAGTTGAAATAAAGAAAAGAAAAGGCGACAATAATCTGCTTTGATTGATTTCAGTTGAGTAGCCGGCATAGACAACACATGAAAGACAACAGGCACAATCGACTGTAGGTGCGTTATTAAACTGCCTATGAAGAAGTTTTTAATTTTTTTTTTTTTATTTCCCGCGGGCACGAGTTACGGTTTTGACGCTGATAGAGTTTTGCAAAGCAGATCCACAAGATCCACAGCAGCGACGCAGCGACTCATAAAGGAAAAACTAAGAGTTTACTCCGATAATACACGCTCTGTGTACTATTAGCACAATAGTTTATGTGTGTAAATTAGCCACCAAGCAACAAAGAGATCCGACTGGGCCATTTCAATTATCGAAAGCTTTGTAATTATGACTCAACAGAGGGACCAATGTTTGTTTGAGTTCGATCGGCAAACACTGATTGAACGCCGACGAGCCCCGTGTATGGGCTCTGAGCTACACTGTCCGAAAACACCTTTCCTTTCTATTTCAACACGAAGTAGACAACGAGCAGGCCAATTTCAACTAAATACACACTTGGGATAAACAAAAATCGATTGTTTTCTTTAGAGTTACTATTTAAAGCTCGAAAACTAGCTTTTCCTATGGAACATTTCAAGAGTGAAAAGATGTCGTTGATGATGGCCGGTTGTATAGCTCGCGCGCTGCTGAACGTCACATGAATGGAATCTAAATCTGGACGTCGATTACGAGACCGAAGAAAATCGTCCGCTTTTCCTCACTGAAAAATAAATTTTAACCCTATAAATTGATCGGATAGTACTATGTTTACGATGTTTGGAATTGAATAAGATAGTTTAGCGGGTTTCAATCAGTAATATAGAAAGAAATAGCGACGGTCTACATCTACACGGTCTACAGAGAATAATAGGTAAGAAATTATAGACTATTATTGTTTATATTACAAATGGTGTAGGACCCGTAGAACCGTGTAGATCGTCTCGAGTTTACATTTCCAGCTCAATGTCACGCGCAGGATCTGGAGATAAAAGAAAGTAGAGCCAGTGAAAAGCAGTCCGATAAAATCTAAAGATATGCGAGGGGAGGGAGGAGGGGGGGGGGGGGGCGTGAGCAAACGAACACTTCATTAGGATTGAAAGACCCCAAAGAAATGTTACTTTGGGTTCTTTTGAGAACGAACAAGACACTGATCAGTTCCAAAAAACAAAAACAAATATTAAACAAGGACTCATATTGGTAACAATAGATTGCGAAATTTTACAAATATATCCCGCGGTGATGTTACAGAACAAAAGATAACTTCCTACAAGACAGTCTTTGATGTCAGATAAAATGTTAAATCCTTGTAAATCGGACGACTTAGCCGTACGTCTATTCGCAGAGTTTAAGCAAATGCGGGGATGCGCACTAGAGCCGGTTTTCGCTTCGCCAAAGTGAGCAATAGAATGCTGAAGAAACAGTCGCCATTGCTTTTTTTTTAAAAAAACTGCCTTCCATAATATCCTCCTCTCGAAGAGTAAAGATGAATACCAAATGTCGCTCAGTACGGAAGAAATTGGCATTAACCTAGATCAGACAATGCTATGGCAAAATGGTTGAGACACCTCCTCGGTAAAAAACGATCGCTTGCTTGCCCTTTGCTAATTTTTTCCCCCCTATCAGGTGTTAAGTTATTACTTTTGACCCCCCTCCCCCCATTACAATGTTGTAACCGAAAAATTGGACACGTAAATTTGACAGTGAAAACTAAAACATTGAATAGGGAGGAAGGGCGATGTCAAACATAAGAAAATCAATAATGTTTTAAAAGGCGAAGACAAATCATTGTAGAGTTGTCTCAATTATTTTCTGCATAGCATTAGTGTAGCTAGAGCAAAAAGTTTCTAAACACTCGGCCTAGTGGATTAAAACGAGGCATAAAAAAGCACATACAAAAAAAATATACCACTTTCTTTTTAAACTTAACTGCATACTCAAGAAACACGGAATTTGTCAGAACTGCACGGACGTAAAAATACACAAGAAAAGCTCTTCTCCGCCATAACTAATATTTGCTGTGGAATTCTTATTTCCTTTCTACTGAAATTCGGGCCTGTTTTGTTTCTCGCTCGTTCCAAAAGTTTAATTCAAACTTTCCAATGCAAAACAGCCTACAACAACCCAACAAGAATTATTTACCTGAGAATAAATGTGTTACCGCCGCGCCCTATTTTACATCAGCTGCATTATTGGGAAATTGTCGTTTTTTTGTGGAATAGAAAATTCCTTGAACTCTCAATAGATTTTCAAAGGCCTTTAAGCCGCAATCATAACTAGCCAAGTCATATTGATAATTTGTTTCCTTTATCTTAAGTTACTGATTCTTTTGATAAGGTTAAAAATTCCAATAAAACGACTGCACCGTTGTGTCGGCAAATTTAAACCATTTGTATTGCGGACAGGAGCCATAATCATGGACGGAGACCGTAAATTCTAGAGCGGGGGGGGGGGCGCTTGTCCCCATGTGAATACCTTTCTGTTTTTTTTTTTTTTTTCTAGCTATTTTTAGAACCTCGTGAACGTAAGAAAAAACACGCAAAGAACACACGAGAGAACAGCGGCAGAACACTCGCAAAACTTCCGTGTATGCTTTCATATATTTACAAATTGGTGATCTCTTTCGGTCGGTTGCGCTTCGCCGATTTCAGCGAAAAGTCCAAAGAACTGCAGAGGAGAGCCAATGAATGTTCCTATACGGTTTTAAGGGTGTTAAGGATATAATTTTTGCCAAGCCCATCACTTTTCAGGGTAGGCCCCAAGGCAGCTCGGCCCCCCCCCCCCCCCCCCCCCCCCCCCCTTGTGTCCAGTCTTATAGCCCTTGTCATGAACCTGATAAATAATTGGTTTTATGAGGTGCTTTTCTGCTGCAGTAATTATATGATCATACTTCCACGTCCTATTATCGGTCCCAAAGTAATTATTTTATTACATGGGCATGTAAGCTTTACTCATATGCAGTTTTGTTCGCGCTGCAACTCAACAACTGATTAAATAATAATAATAATAAAAATGAAGTTCAGTTTGCCTTCAAAGTCAGCGTCAGTTCTTTGTCAGATAAAAGGGAAAAAGTTGGAGATTGCAAAAATTTGCCCAGCATTGGAACTCAGAGCATTGAAGACAAGCTGCAAATACAAGAAACTATTATTTCCTTTATGTTAAATTTTAAAAAAAATCCAAAAAAAAAGGGTAAGTAAAAACATTCGAAAAGAAGAAAATGGGCTGAAACTACCAGGAGATTATAGTAGTGTAGTACAGTACTGACCAGCCTAAGATATTGACATTCATAAGTGTCAGAGAAATAGCCACAAATGTAGAGAAATCACCGCATGCGACTTATCATGTAATTTTCCGGACTATAAGTCTTAGTAAGCTTATAAAGAACACGGCTTTCCTATTTCGCTGAAGCTGATTATACTGTCGCGGAACATTTCTCTCTAATAAAAATAAGAAGTTAGAAGTTATGTTTCTAATAAACAATGGATCGGAGGAGTCCATGGGGGGTGGCGCTCATCAAGCCATTGTCTTGAAAAAAACATATTACAAGAACAACAAAACAACCCCCAACAAAGTTTATATTAAAGCTTTTAATCGGCCTTGGGCCCTGAATATTTCCGCCAGTCACGGCCTATTTGAATCGATGAGCAATTCGTTTTGCTCTGGCGAAATACTCCAAATTGTTACGGTTAAAAGAATAGGGCTTTTTTTGTATTCTTAACTAATACACTATCGATAGCTTGACCGTAATACGCTTACAATTCTCTTTTGGATGCTACAAAAACAACCACTCGATCGGGGTTCCTTAAATAAACAAGCGTTTGACTGTTGAAAATTTTATAAACGGCCTGTAGTTCCGCCTTGAGAAACGAAAAAAAAGTAAACGAGAGTCTGAAAACCTTGCTCTCAAAACCACAGGGAATTGTGTTCTGATGCACTCAACTCATTGAACTTTTTGTGTTTAGACAGGTAATTTACTTACAACTTCCTGCAATTGCGTGAGCGTCTTTTCCAAACTTTTTCGCCGGTTCTATCTGCGATTCAAATCACAGGTCACCAAAGCGTATTCATGAGAGTTTGTATTGCGAGGCTGAAATTCGATCGAAAATAATTTTCACTTTCTTTCGACAGAAGTTGTAAAATAATGTGAATTAAAGTGGTTTAAAAACCTCACCTGTTTGTCTTATTCGCTGTGGGCTTTTGTATCGCCGCTTTCGGAGGCTGTTTTAGGGCGATTTTCGACCTAGCGGGGTCGAATCTGCCACTGTAGTGTAAGCCTAAGAGTAACTCAGTTTCTCTTAGTACACTACAAGTCGGGCAGATTGGGACCGGTAGGTCGGAAATTCGCCCTAAACAGCCTCCAGAAGCGT
>MU828003.1:0-16036 GCA_029204205.1 Desmophyllum pertusum
AGACTTTTTTGTAAAAATTCTTTGAAATTTCTGAAATGTATTGTATTGTTCTTTTTTTAGGGTTGATGACTTTTCAATTGTTAAAGAAAGGGATTTTTCGCTTCATTGATTGTTTGTGTCGCGAAACTAATTGCATTGTTCTATTTTTTAGGTTTGATTACTTGTATCTTTTATGATTTATACGAGCATGGTCTACGTTGGAGGATATTATTGAACTTTTGTAACGAAGTTGGTTTCCTTTTTTTTCCCCTCTGTTCAAATTAAGCGGTAAGTCACGACGCAAAAACCGGAGTAAAACATAAACGCTTTTGTTTGCTGTAGCTGTTAATTTTTCGTCAAGGAAAAAATATCCTTAGACACCCTATTGTAGTGGTGTTACGAAGTCTACACATAAGAGTTCGGTCTACGTAGTAGTTTAGTTAGCATTTCTGTGAAATGTAATTACCTTTTCCAGCCCGCTTTGAATTGAGGTTGATTGTTTCATAGCTTCAGTTCAGATTTGAAAGACTGTTGATGCAACTGTTCTTATGAAGTGATTCAAACAGAATCACTTACATGGTGGAGTCACTTGTACGTAGTGTCGAGCGTTTTGGCTGTGTGCATTTGTGCATGTGTTGAGGAAAGATAAGAACGGAATGTTGAGCTTTGGTTGAAACAACAGTGACGTTAGACTATTGTGTTTGAACATAAGATAACAGAATTGCGGTTTCTTTTGTAAAAGGAATGTAAGGTCATTAATGTTGCCGTCTTTTATTGATGAAGTGGTACCAGTCCAAATGGCTGTTCTGTGAGCTTCCTGTGACTTATTTTCGGGCATGTGAGGGTGAAACGACGGAGCAAGTTCTAATCTGTATAAGTGTATAGTGGGGGAAAATCTATATTTTCTTTTACCACAATGCATCTTTTTTCGTCAACTTATAGTAGGAATGCAAGATGAGAACTGTTCTTTGATTGATTCTTGTGTAATAATTCGTTGTCTATGTCAATTAATTTTGCGTCGTGTAATTGGTTTGGTATTACAACAATTACAGAGATAAAGGCAAATAACTTTTGACAGTTTTGCAGTGTTTTTTTTCGGTTTCTCAAGTCTCTTACTTTCTTGAAGTCAAATCCCCTTTGTTTTTTTTGACTTGTTATTGAAACGTCCTTCCGTATTAAGCAACGTCTAATGACCGCAATAAAAGGCCGAGAAGTGAAACTTTTGTTCTCGACGCCTGTCACTTAAGCTACTTTTGTTTTAGCACAGTGAGCGGAGAACGTTTAGGTCAGTACAAGGGTCAAACCCGAACCGGAATACAGTTGTCAAACATGTCATGACAAATGAAATATACAGTGCACAGTCTGTAGCGAGGTTAACTTTGTAATCACTGAGAGCGGAAAAGTGTCCGTTGTCCGTATTTAGGGCTAATGGTATAAGATCAATATATTAGCTTTATCGTCGGCACAAACAAAATTGTCCCTAATAAGCGGTTGTTTCGTATTGTGGTATTGCGTGTTACTAACTTTCGAGTTCCTCCAGAGTTTGTAGGGTGTCCCCGCCGGGAGGAGGCGGAATTTTTCATCCTCGCCCAAAAAAGTCTTAAACAGCCCGAATGACAAAATAAACAGCACACATGGACTCAATTTGACATATATTTTAAACTCTGATTGAATAATACAAAGATCCGGTTTAACTCTTAAATCTAAACTTGTGAACCAAATTTCACCCGTCAGTGCAATGGGTTTCGTCTAGGGTAACGAGCATATTTTCATCATTTAAACTTTGCATGTTAGTATTGAACAGACGAGAATAAGGTTTTTTACAAGCTTATTTATCATTCTGAGTATTTCTTCAGTTCCTAAGCTAAAGGTTGTGTATGATGGTCGTTAATCTGTCACTGGTCAACGTAGTTAGGCATTTTCTAGGTTACTGTGGGCATTTAGACGAGTGCAATTTTGTCCATGGCACTGAAGCTTACTATACTCTCCTGCGAATGTGTCGTCGTATGATCTGATGTTTATTTATCTTCTAGTGATCACGTAGTTAGTGTGACTTCTTTGTAAGTGTTATTAAGGTATGAGTTGACAGCTTTACACGAGAAGTTGTTTACATGTACAAGAGTAGAGTTATTGATGTTTTACGAAATAGGTTGTGATTTTTGATGTAGTACCTTTTCAACCGTTTGGAAAACTTGTAGAGCTGTGTGTTGAAAGTTTTATCATCCAAGTTTTTCAATAACAATTTGTATAGAGTGAGTAATGAGATATATTTTGATTATGTCAGCGCGAATGGTGCTGTGTCCATCAACATTTGCAAATTACGCCAAATAAAAGACGATACTAATCTCTTTGTTGTTTGATGGCAATATAAATTGGGGGGGGGGGGGGGGGGCATGTAAAAGTTGTACGCTTACGTGATTAAAATAATTATTTAAATTGTTCTTTCAGTAAAAGGCCGTCAAGGTTTTGTCATCATATAAAGGCATGTTTTAAAAATTGACGTAATGTAAATGGTATTGTGACAATTAGTTTGTTTTCAAGTGTTATTTTAGTAAAAGTCTGTGTCATCTCCTGTTTTTTATGGAACGATAAATTTTACACGTAAAAAGTGTGTTCGTGTTTCCCACTGTGATTGAAATTGTGTTTCTAGATGAGTAGTTGTTATGGAATGTGAGTATTTGTATTGTGTGACTTCTCCCAGTATTATTCAAATGGCAGGGTTTCAATTTTACGTTTTCTTTCATCTTTTTTTTATTGACGAGAGAGGTGACGTGATTGAAACGGTAATCTCAAGTATTAGTGGTGTCAATATTTTACTGCAACTAAAGGCTGTGTCATCTCTTTAATTGTTATGTGAAAGATAACTTTTGCAATCTTTGTACATGTGCAGTTTATCTTTCCACGCACGGACAAAGAGATTTGTTAACGTAAAAATTGAAACATTTTTATCACCAACGACATCAATTAACAATCTCGCTTAGCATTCTTATCAATACCGAACAGATGTCAGAAGATGACTAATCTCCGCGTCATTCGAAAAAACCTATTTTTTGTAAAGGAAATATTGTTACTTGTCGATTGTTGTTTTTAGTGTGAATTCGCTGCACCACAAATGAGATGGAGGAGTCACATATAATTGAAGATACGAATTCAGTTGGACATGAGATGGGATTGAATACTAGGTAGCAATTACGAGGCTCCTTCCATGGAGGTCCTTCTAAATGACATTTCTTGAAATGATTGTTGATTTTTCATTAACAGGGAACCCCAGAAACATCGTGGAGAACTTTAACGTTTTGAGTAGGGTAAACAAACACTTCCGAAGTAATTACTACCTCATTCATTAATCGATTACCGCAAGTCAGTTATGGATCGGAGATATATGGTGTTGGATATCACAGCATTCGTCGAATTTGTAAACTACGGGGAAAAGCAAGTGGTCTAGTCTTGGCATTGGAAGGCCAATAATATAAGCATAATTATTCGACAACAATCGACACATGCTGGATCTGAAGTATGGTAAACGGTAACTTCAGGCGTCGTTAATGAATTTTAAAAAGGCTTAATAAATCACGGTGGTTGCAGTTACACTTTTTAACTTTTGATTAAAAGTTCAGTAATCTTCCCATCGTTAGGTTCGATCATCAATACAAATATAACATGCAAGAAAGTTTTTATATAGTGCATAGCAGTATGTCTCAAAAATTAAACGGAAATGTCAACAAATATGATGCGTGAACAGGCTGATGACATTATTTGTTCAACTCCTGTATTCTGTAATTAACATTTCTTTCGAGTGATGAATTTCAAGATCAGTACGACATTCCAATGCATGAAGTTAGTATTGCCCTATGGAGCGTCGTCTCCGTTTGATTTAAGCTTCATTCTGAGTCGCACCATTCGAAAACCTTCCACTCGGTTTTTCCGTTCACAAATTATTTTGGACAAAGGAGGTCATATCAAGTTTTCCGTATGACTAAGCGGCGGTCCGGCTTCACGGCCCAAACAATTAACTCCCACTCGCTCCCAAAAACTGAAAAAGTCAACTCCGCGCTACCATCATGTACCTAGGTAAATTAATTGTTGTTTTAATAAGTATAACAGTCGTCGTACAAGTGTTTCTTAAAAGAGACGCTGGAAATAATTCCTGGAGGAATTAACCTCGTTCTAAAAGTTCGATTGTTTACGTGTAAAGAATTACGGCGAAAAGATTATCAAGAAAAGAGATAAACAGGAAGTTTTGTTCATCAGGTGTTATTTCTTTGTTTCTAAAAACGGGGTGTATAGCGAAAAGCACGTGACAACAGTAATGAAACATCATTACATGTGGTATAAAGTTGTAACGGAATTCCATTGCAAACGGTTTTTTCAAACACTACAAGTTCGCAATGCATTGAGCGTGCACCTAAAACAGACACGCTCGGACAAGGCTTTGTGGACATAACTTACCTTACATGACATCGACCCGCAGAACCAAAAGAACTTCTAAGAAAAAAGACCGCAGCATCCTAGCATAACAACGCAACACCACGCAACACTTGAACGTTTGTCACGGAACGGCCCATCAGTTCATATGGCCCTCGAGAATTCCCCAAGTGAAACCAACACAGTTACGATAACATCGTCGTTTTCTCCCCCTTTTCCTGTAAATGTTACAACAATTTTTAACCCCGGTGCAATGTATTAAAGCTCCCTCTGTAACATCGATACTTTGTAACTCTTGCGGGTGCGTAGACGGTCAGTGTTGTATCTTTATTTTAATTCAGTCCCGCCGATCATCTGTTTCGGGTGCAACAAAAGCGCCGAACCATTCTTTTGTGGTATCTTGAATGAAGGAAGATGGTCGGTCCGATTTTTTACATAACGGTTTTGTATGTTACTTTGTTTGTCGAATGTTGTCAGTTAATGATGCACTCTATGGATTTTTTTTGGTGATGTGTTCATTTACTAACTAGCTGGAGTTTAGAAACAAAAAGTTATTGTTTATTTTGTTTATTTGTAATTTCGTAGCGTTCATGTATCCAGCGTATATGATCCAGAGAACAGGATAGATAATCTAACGTAAATGTAAATTAGGCTGTACACGACCTCGTCGATGGAATGCCATACAAGATTTACGAATGAACTCCTTATAAAGATAAGAATCCTTATTTAAAGGATAAACTTTTACCCACGTCATCGATTTCGTATGATGTTTTTGTTACGTTATTTAAGAAAGAATCCATGATTTAAATGAGCGTTGCCCCCTTTCGAAGCTAATCCTGAATATCGTGATACTATTTTTGGGGAAGCTAAAGCTATGAAAGTTCCCTTTCCCGGCTTTTAGCATTTATTAATAGGACCTTTGTTTTTCCCAATTCCACGCGTTGAAAAAAACAAACCGGTTTTCTGCAAAACGTTTTTCTATTCATGTCGTCCTAAATTAGTTCGTGCGCGAGCTTCCCTAACAAAAAAAGACCCATAGTATGTCCCAGCCTCTGTTTATAAATTTGGGGGCCGTCCGGCGTATGGCTCGTCTAAGCCACCACACTCTGTAATGGCAATAATTATGCAGCATCTTTAAATTAATTAAATTTTTGTGTTTTATTCCTAAACCACCGCAAAATGAAAACACGCGTTTTTCTTCTGGTTTGGAAAACACGCCTTCCAGTTTTTTGAAACACCGTTTTTGGAAACTACCATTTAGAACAAATGGCAATTTTTGAAATAATTTGAAATGCGTTTGTGAAAAGCATTTCAAAACAAACGCTGCGTTTTAAAAAATGCGTTTGTTAAAAAAATCACCTTTAAGAAGCCCGCGCCTTTTGCCCTCCGTATGGAGGGTCACATCAATTTGTAAATAAATTATGTATTTATTTTTAATTTTTATTTATTTATTATAGTCTACTCATTTAGTCCACCACACGCGGCGCCAGCGAAGGGGTTGAAGTCCCAGGAGGAAGTAAAAGTAATTGCTGAGGGGACCAAATAATTTTTTGTTTACATGCTAGCGTGAAGTTTAACAACTCTTTGAAAATCTTTTGCAGAGCTTTTCAATTGTTGAAAGGCCTGATGGTGCAATTTAATTTTTTTTTTAGAGTTCGTTATGTCAGCGTGCTGAAATTGCTTGGGCTGTGTAAAGAAAGATTATTTAACAGTAATGACGAGACAATCAAGAAAGATAGGTATGGAAGTTGATGAGTTGAATTTGAGAATTTTGTTATGTGCAGTCATGAATGCTGCGAATGCATGTTGTGACAAAGATTCAAAGCCGCAGTGCTGGATTGCAGAAAATTAATTCACCGCGCTTTCGGGAGTCTGACGTTAGACATCGTGACAAAATGATATTAGAAAATGGGTTTAGATCTACTATTGTTAAGTGTGTTAATTTTTTTTCGAACGAGGAATGATTTTAATATGAAAATACTTTCTAAAATTGAAAGACGAACTTATCTGCCTTGTTTGTAGACGAAAGATAAGATCACATCTCATTTGAGCACGTTTTCCGTTGTTTTAAGAAAACAGTGGGTGATTGGTATTCAAATTAGCTTGGGTTTCAAGTCTTGTACTGATCAAAATGACCATGAAAGGAAATAAACTGAACAAAGTTTTGGGGGGGGGGCCGCACCTGATAAGTCGGCGAGCTAGTTTACTAGAGCAAAGTGTTTGCTAAAAGTGACCTAATAAATTTGTTACGTTAAACGTGATCGTGCAGTGTAAACTGTAATTACCCAGTTCAGTTAGCTAGGATATGAGCAGAGTCACGTCACGAGCGCGAGGAGTCGAAGCCCGGGGAGTGGGGGGTGGGGGGGGGGGGGGTGGGGGGGGGGGGGGGGGGGCGGTACTCCCCGCCAAAAAAGAATTTGGGTAATGGGTGTGCCGCTAGGACTATAAAACCCCTTATAAACCTGCCTACCGACTACAAAACGCTAATTTTGCGACCCTGTTCCAGACTAAATGTTAAAAAAGATAACCTGACCCTGTTCCAGACGATTTTTTTAAAACGATTTTTTTTGCTGAACCCATACAAAGGCTAAAATCTAGTAAGCCAGCAGTTGTAAAGCTTCTTTAAATTCAAAGAATGGATTAATGGACAAACAATTGCAAGAAACTTTAGATGTGACATGTAATTTACAATTTACGGACAAAATGGGTATCTAATCGATTGACAGGATTTTGCTGCGGCCTTTCCTATTTCGCTCTTCTGTGACCCTCTGGCTCTGTTCGGGTCCCATTTTATCCAATATTGACACCACATGCTGAGGCCCTTTTGCAGTTACATTATTTGGGGTTACCCAGTCCTTCTCCTCATTTTGAGATCCTGGGGATTAAAAACTTCCGTATGAGGGGTTTTTAGGTCGAATTTATTCGTTAACGTTAAATTCAGCTTATAGAATTCCTCATAGATCTGGTCCAAAAATTTAAATATGTCACTCCAGCAAAATCTACAAATGGCGGACCTTTCGATGTTATCTTCGTTGATTCTCAGGCTTCATTTCCAGACTACACTACAGTTAGCGAATTAGAGCTTTTCATATCACTTTATTGGACAAGCCATCGGTACCAACGGACGCACCTGTCGCATCCCTCGGCTCTTACGGGCCATGATTATTTTAGTGTGGTTAGCCAAAGCAAGAGATGTTGCCTTAGGGCTAGGGTTATCAAATGCAATACACCAAAGGAAAAAAATACAAACCAAAACCAACAAAGTTGCTGCACTTGATCCCTCAACGGCGACAACTCGGAGAAAGAAGTCTTGACCTATATTATCAATTGAGAAGCGTCTGGTGAGAGTTCAACGAAAGCCATTGGCGTGGAAATGTTTATATCTAGTATAGTCTAGTATACATGTTAATAAAGGGATGATGTGTTTTTTTTTTTTTGATTCATGACTGCTGGGTAGAGAAAAATATAACTTACTGATTGAAATCGTGAGAGTCCCTAACCCAATTTCAGTTTAATCGGCTCATGGGACTATATGTATGCGCATTCTCTGAGTAAATTACATGCCAGTAGCCATGAGCCCCACCGGGCCTCGGCGGGCCTATTTTTTCTAATGATGTAGAAAAGAAAAAAAAACAGAAAACAACAAATCTCAGCTCTTCACAGGATATATTTAATCGCGATTTCTTCAATAAAACCTGGAGGAAGTACTGGTATTGGCCTGTTCAAAATAAATTGTATTTATTGTCTCTACACGTTTGTTTATCAGGCCTTGCAGTAGTCTTCCGGACAATTCGTTTTTGTTATTATTTTATTTTGGCTGGTTACGATCTTTTTTTTAATGCCACGTTGTGCAAGTCAGTGATCATTACACGGTTTCTTTACTGCAGTGGTTTTTAAAACCTTTAAACATTTTTATTGTTTCTTAAGCCTGGTTTCCATTAAGCAATCGCAATGACATCGCAGTCGCAAACGATCGTGCTGGATCATATGGAAACCAGGTTTTAGTTGCGTTTCAAGAAAATCAATGCATGTCAATTAAGCACCCATAAATTTATTTTTGATGAATATGGTTATAATTAAATTATGATGCAGGACTCATCCTTCCTTCTGGTATAATATCAAATTGATAAGAGTTGAAGCTTTGTGACTCAGGAAAATATATTTGAGAATAAATCCAAAAGCTCTTTCGTCCACGGTCTGTGGACTTTGTTCACTTGGACATTGAGACGCATGTACGGGAGTGAGACTAGGCCCAGTTCTCCATTGAATTCAGGCTCTCCAACAGATTGTTCCATATGTGCGGTAGTTTAGTATCTTTCCTCCGTTTGTATCGTATCTTTCTCCGTCTGGAAGATACAAAACTACCGCCCATATGGAACAATCTGTTGGAGAGCCAATTCCAACGGAGAGCTGGGCCCCTAGTCTCACTCCCTGTACACGCACCCCCCCCCTACAATGTCCAATGTGAACAAGTCCACAGACCTCGTGGACGAAAGCTTTTGGACTTTATTTCAAATATTTTTTTCCTGAGTCACAAAGCTCAACTCTTATCAATTGAAAAAAAAAAAAAAACAACATGAAAAATGAAGGGCCGAGGGCATTACCAGGTGGCTAAAAATTAACGGTCGCCATGTTCGCCAGTTAGGCGATTTAAAACTGACCAGGGCCGACTAAAAATTGAGGTTTGATCGCCGCGAAGGGCGACTACGATATAAGCTTACAGCTTAAAAAGTTGCCAAAGTATGAAGTTAAAATTAAAAAATAAAATATGTACCGGTAGTTAAATTGGACTACCTTTACTTTCTTTTCCTCAACTCTAAGTTCATTGAAAAATTTTAAATGGATTTTTTAGTTCTTAACGAAGCCCGATTTAACAGTTTCACGAGTATTTAGATCGATTCCGCAAATATATCTGGACAGCCATTTTTGATTTGTTATTGCCACGTGACTCCAGGTCCCTTACCCAGAGTTCTATGCGGCACGTTCTTGAGTATCGCATGTTTTATCGTCAAAACATACTTCTCGCCAGGTTTTGGCATAGAAATTCTGATGTAAAACCCGACAGAATAGTGGAGTAATTTTCTCCAAGGATGTGAGCCGCTGCCGTCCAAAAAAAACCTAAAACCAAGGAAGATGCCCTAGAAAGTAGCAAAAACTACGAAAAGACGAAAAGGATGACGAGGAATTTCAGTAAAAAGCTGGACTCAGGGGAGGCCGTGGTTTGTTGTCCAAGATAAATGCGTTTTGCTCCCTTTGTAAAGAGGCGGTAGTATTAAACCGTTTATTCCAAGTAAATATGATTTTTTTAAATTAAGCTTGAGGAAAATTAAGGGCCCCTTTAATTTGCCTAGGGCCACTAAGAATTCAAGGAAACTGGCCCGACTGGCACACCAAGCCACTGGAGTTAATTTTTAGCCTATCTGCATTACACGACCTATATTGACCTTTAGCCTATGTTCAATATAGGTCGGTAATAATAATATTCGTTTTTAAGGAGGCCTCGAAAGGGTTTTGTCATCCCTTTCGTCAACAGCACGAATCGCTCGCTCATAAACTAACTATAGGGAACCACCCTGACCCAAGCGCGCGCTGTTGACGAAAGCTTACATCAAATGTAGGCGAAATCGTGGAAAGCCGGAAATAAAGTTTGTCCATTTTTGCATAGCGTTTATCTAGAAAGTTTGCTCGGGGCGTGCACCTATTCCTGATTTTTTACGTGCAACCAATATTCAGTATGTCTCCGTTTTTAAGAGAAAAATTGAGGAACAATTTGTCTAGTGGAATTTTTCTTTTATCCTATGCAACAGCCTTGTTTGGAAATAACTCGGCTTCACTAGATAATTTTTTCTCATATCTCCAAAAAGAGTAAGAAAATTTGAAGGGCACTTTCGGAAATATAAGAAAAAATGATAGGTCCACCGAGTTTAAAGTTTTTAAAGGAATTTTGCAAAAACTGAGTTTTAGAGGCTCTTTGAGACAGAGCTCTGCTGCCGTTGCCATAGGCAACATATAGATGACGTCAGAAACACCCTTAAAGTATTGCCTGACAATAGTGTAAATACAGACATCCAAAACGTTACCCCTTGTGGAATGCCATCAACATAGTTTTTGGTAACTACTTCCATCGTCTTACACACACCTTTAGGCAGTGAAAAACCCTTTCAAGCCTCCTTAAAAAACAGATTAGACGTCCCGGGGGGGGTGGGGGGGGTACTTCCTTATGTGGCCTATACGGGGACGTTGCCTCGCTGGACAGGGTGATGGGTTTTTTGGCCTCCCAGCCCTGAACAGGGTATAATAATTTTCCATGCGTGTCCTGTCCTAAACAGGTGGATTGTTCCGGGCTGATTTGTTGCACGGAGACGTTTCCCGGTCTTTAGACCAGCTCATCACTCAAACATCCACATCATTTCAAAATAAGGATAAATGCTATTGTTGTCGGTATCCTACACTTGTTTTATGAACAGAGAGAGTGTGTATTTTGTCGTTTGCCCTAAACAGGGTCCCTAAAATGGAGGGTGTTGCCCTACACAGGGTGGGTATTGAGGGTTTTTTTTTTGCCCTAAACAGGGTGGAGGGTTTCAAACCCTCAGCGGCACCCCTATAGCCAACCATGGGCCAAGTACCCCCCCCCCACCCCCCCCGGGATTAACGTAAAAACCCTGTACTTTGAAGGAGATAGCAAAAGTGCTCCATTTTCTATAATATTTGTGCTGACATTAATACGCATTTGATTTAAAAACCGCAAATAAGCTTATATAAGACAGCCAATAAAAATAAAACGTTTTGTGGCCAGAACTTCAGCATAGCGGTAATACGGCTCCTCACCAGCGTTACCTGTTACTCTAGTATAAAAACTAAAATCTTACAAAATTAAGATATTTAGCATCTTTTAACATAAGTACACATAAGATAGACACCATCTTAAACTCAGGACTAAGATCATCTTATTTTGAAGTGGATAATAACCTCTTAACGTAAGGCAAACGGACATCTTAACTTAAGAACGAGCACACCTCATTAAGTTCTTTATAAGATGTAAATCCGTCATTAATTTAAGATTTGAAATGTGTCTTAAAATTAAGACGTATTGATTTTATAGTAAGACGCTTCCCGTCTTAATATAAGAGAAAGACTTCTTCAGCTTTAAGATTGGCGGATTCTTAATAATTTCTTATTTTAGACGAGGAGCATCTTAAATTGAGATAGTTTCTGCATGTCTTAAATAAATTTTTAAGATGATTTTTGAAAATTGATAAGATTACTTCCATCTTAAACTAAGTTGCAATGCATCCTTGTAAATTAAAGATAATTAACTTGCCAATCACATACCTAGTGTCGTGATTGGTTACTTTCGATCCAAAATTTACGTTGCCGTAGCGTTGCGTTGTTATTTTTCAGTTCAAGAGTGAATAGGCTGCATGTTTATTCGCGCTTCTTCCGGTTTTAAACTCAAGTCTGACTAGAAATTCTCATTCTGTTTGCAATTTTTTGTGCTGGTATCGCGTTAGAACGATGTAACCTTCAAAGTTGACAGGAGTTTGGGCTGCAGAAAAACGTACTGGAGCTGCAACTGATGATCATTTTATAGTTTCAAATCTGAGACCGCATGCGACTAACGAACATTCAACCGAAGCAGCGGATTAAAACCGCAACGCAAGCAGTGGATAAAACAGCTAAGACGTAAATGGTTTCATTTATCTTTGTCTCTGTGTATTTTTTTCGTTGGATTTATTAGTGTAATAAAGTGTTTTTCCTCCTGATATTTGTAGTGTTTGCGTTACCTTTGTACAAGTACAAGGTCGGTACATTAGTGTCGTTATCGCATTGATTTTTTTTTTTTTTTTGTTTTTTTTTTTTTTTCACGCCATTTTGATGAACCGTTAATTTTTCAAATAACCCGTCAAACCCAACTAAGATGTTTAACATCTTTAAATTAAGTTTCAAACGTCTTAAATTGGAAGTTCTGAGTAGGGGGAGATACTTTTTCATCTTAATTTAAGAGTTAACACATCTTAAATAAGACGAAAATGTATCTTAATGTTAAGATGTAAGAAATCTTACATTAAGTATAAAAGAGTCGTCTTACACCTCAGAACCAGAAAAAACGTCTTAATTTAAGATTTTAGTTTTTACGGAGTACACGGTTGCCATTAATTACCCCTGTTACCGTTACCCGACTAAAACCTGTAAAAAAATTACGCATATAACGCCGGCAGTTCCATACAAACGTCTCAACTAAATTTTCCAGTTTTCAACTTCCGTTTTCTCGACTGCAGGTAGAAACCTAACCTAACGAAACTTTCGTACCGTACAATTACTAAACAAGATGTGGTCTTGTTCAGTGGCGGCCATGTTTGGAGAAAGGGGGGTCTATTGACGGAAACCTTACAACCCGCCTTACTTTGCAAAAAAAAAATAATAATAAATATATTAAGCCCCTACCGGAATTAGTAAAATGAAGTCAAAGTACCTTCAGGTGGTGCCGCCTAGAAAAAATGCCAAGATAGGCAATTTTATTAACGGTGTCCGATGCGAAAACCTTTCCCCACGCTGGCAAAGCTGCCAAACACGTGGATTAAACTATGGCTGGCGGTCGATGGCGGTTCCGAATTCCCGTCTTCAGTAGATGCTTGGACGTTGCGATTTGGGTCAAGAAAAATACAATGCCAGAAATTTTCTCTGCCAATCAGAGACGCGTCTTTTCCTTCGACCAAAACTTAAACGGAAATTTCGGAACGTTTCAAAAACCGGAATTTTTTGGTCGAATGGAAAGCGGCCCCGTGAATCCAAATGTTTCTGGAAGTGTCTCACTTCGAACTTTTCCGTCACCTCTCCGACTTTTGCTGATTAGGGATGAGAAACTCATGTTCATTTATTTCTTTTTTTTTTGGGGGGGGGGGGGTGGGGGGGGGGGTTGGGCACAAAAAAAAAAAAAATTCCTGCACAGCAAAGTAGAGAAAATGAAAATCGTGGCAAAGCGAGTTCAACCTCACTCACACTTTCATTTGCATGCCAGCAAACTCAAGACGGAAAAAAAAATTTGAGCTTTTTCAGAAAAGATTGCCCCCCCCCCCCAAAAAAAAAATAAATAATCATAAATAATAATAGTAATAAAATGGTGCCATTGTTTCCCTTATACGTAGGCGGTGCGGCTGGGAGGAAAAATTTATACAATACCAGGAAAAATGCGAGGGAAAATGTGTACAATTAGCGAAAATGTCCGCTCATTATGTTATTAATTCAACAAATTGTAACATTGTCCAAAATAATGGTCATGATGCACTTCAATGATCTGTCGACCGTACTCAACAGATTTTATCCTGCATTATAATATACTAACCATGGGATAATGCATTTTCAAGACAATTTGATTGGTTCCCTACTCATGGTCTCAGAGGCATTATACCCTCTCCACCTTATTTGGAAATCGCCGCGAAGTTCAAATTTTTTTTGTCTCGGGAGAAAAAATGGGCGGATATATTTCGTATTTTTTTTTTCCAGGTTTCGAAACATTTTCCCTGCAATTTGTATATTATAAAACAATTATTCGCCTCAGGCTCTGTGAATATTGGGTTGAATATTCCCCTCGACTTCGTCCTCGGGGGAATATTCCCCAATATTCACGAGCCTGTCGGCAAAATAATGGTTAATTATAGGATCCATCAAAATTTTTTCTTGTGCGCAGATTGGTCTCAAACACGTCATGTGACGCAAGCCAAAAACTGGGGAATATATAAACAAATAGCCTCCATTTGGCGAGAAAATATGTCTCGGATATTTGTCTGTGGACATTATCTGTTGTGGAGCTTCGAGGAAACAGATAATGTCCAAGGACAAATATCCGAGCATATTTTTTGAAGCCAAATGGAGGCTATTTGTAGTTATTATCCTTCAAATATTTTTTCACAAGGCCGCTCTGTTTGCCGTGGGAGATCTCGGTCGGCCAAGCTGTTAAACATGCAAAATAATTCTGTTTGGCGTTCAGAAAATATTTCTAGTCTATTCAAAACAATTCAGTTACTATTTAATTTAGCAATTTATTTGAGACGAAAATCTGAACCCTGCGAACAGATAGATGTCCGCGGGACAAATATCCAAGCATTATTTCCTCGCGCAATGGAGGCTATTGTTATACGTAATTTCATATATGCGCGGTAAATATTTGTTCAAGACTGAATTCTGTGAAATAAAAAGTGAAAAGAGTATTTTTTTTTAGTTGTGTTATCAATTTGTTGAATAATAAAACAAATTTTGATCCTACTCAATTCTTATCAGGCGATATTCCGCGCCGATTTCGCAGGATAATTGTTAATTAAACCAGCGAATAAGGTATTTATTATTCAACTGCAAAATTTCCCTACTATTTAGTATTATGATATTTTCCGTATTCGCTCTGTTCAACTGGTCAATACGGTCTCATATTTTGCGTGTTCTTTTGACCTTATATAGTGAAATGACGTAATAGTGGAATAATAATTATTTTTATTTTTTGACTTGTGTTATTAATTTGTTATGAACTTAATACTCTCTGACACAGATCAACATTTTATTTGGATGCATAATGTATCATTCTTACATTCCAACTTTTGACTGTCAAATTATCTTTCATGCCCCCTGTGTTACTCAGCCAAAGCTGTATTTCTGAATGGAGCAAAGTTGGTAATGAGGTGACTCAGCGTGCAAAGAAAGTCGTGTCCGATAGCCCGGGGCTAGTGGATTTTTCTGTCGGGCTAGTGGATTCTATCTTTCGCTTACCCGACGGGCAAGTGAAGTTTTTAGAGGGCATTTAGTTTGTGAAAAAGTAAGGAAATTTAAAGTACAGAAGTAATGTAAGCTTACAAAAGTAAGAGATCTTTTTTTTTTCGTCCGAGCATTTTTATCGCAGCTTTTGTGATAAACTTACCGGTCGGCGGTTCGCCCGGCAGGAAAACCTGCTTTTTCAGTTCTAAATTTGCCATAAAATCAGTTACACAATAAATTAAAGTTAAAAAACAATTTCTCTGGTCTTGCTTTGCTTTCATCGCGATAAATATCGGCCAAAACGCGTCAACAAAGTTTCTTTTGACTCAGCAGACAGCCATTTTGTAAAACGCCCCATAATGCATTGCGAGCAGTGCAAACCATAAAATACGTCGTGTATGCCAATGGATTGTGTCTCTGGTGATAGGCACAAGCCAGCCTGCTGAATTTCTTCATCGACTGCCAAATATTTTTCTTACGGACAAACCCGCAAACCAGTTTGTAACTTTGGAGGTAAATTAAACCAAAAACACATTACAGAGAGCCAAACTGAAGGCCTTCTGGCAGCAAATAATTATTTTGGTGGTAAATAGCACAATCAAGCGCAGTTGCTGACAACTTTCCTTGTCGACGTTTTGTGTGTTTGAATAGTATCTTACCAACTGGTAGTTAATAAAACTTACCAAATTACGGGATTAATTAACTAATTATAAATAATTAATCAATTCAATGAATTATTAATTAATTGAATAAACATGCAAGTGAGAATTTTTTGGGGCTAGTGAGAATCAATTTCGGGCTAGTACATCCTAGTTACAGCTTGCCCGAAGGGCAAGCTGGAAAATTGATTTTCTTTGCACCTGGGTGTGCATTTGTATAATGATAATCA
>MU828004.1:0-15984 GCA_029204205.1 Desmophyllum pertusum
AGGGCCAACTCAATGCCAGTTTCCTGCATTAAAGACCCATTGACTACTGGGCCTTTTTTTTCTAAAAAACGTCAATCTAAACATCCCAGAATGCCTATTTTCCTGGCCATGTATCGTCAAACAGTTTTAATGTCAAAACTGGTCTAAAACTTTGGTTTAAAGACAACAACATATCGGCAAACTAACAAACATGCCCCTTCTTAACGTAGAAGGCAAACGAATGGTCAATATTTTTCTCGGCATGGGAGGGCAGAAATGCAAAATTTTTCGACATAGTTTGTTTGGGTTTGTAAAAACCCACCTGACTTTAGGCTTTTCTTTTCCTTGTTATTTTTTTTTGCCGTTTCTTCTTGGCTCTCACTTGGGGGGTTTTCCTCGGTCATTTTTTTATTTTGTGGTTTTTTGTTGGCCTTTGCAGTCGCGTCTTTGTTCACGGCGGTTGAAAAAGTATTTAACCTTAAAAAACGTTTGGGGAAAAGAGGGAAGTTTTTTTTTGTGACATTAAAGATGGTCAATGGTAGTGAAAGGTCGCGTTTTTTTGGGGTGTATTTTGGAGGAAAAAAATCCAAGTTGTTTTGTGTGGTATCGATCTGGGTCCCAGTTTAAAAACGTTTTTCGTGCTCATTTAAGAAAATACTTTTGTTAGACATTTTTCCCAACTCTATCCATCGATCCGTTGATTATCAGATTATCAGATTATCCCTGGCGTGAAAAAGTGATGACGTCACAAGTGGTGACAAGTCTTGTGGTCTCTTTCTTCTTTTTTGGTTGTCTTGGCCGTTTTATATGGCCGCTTTAGTAGTCAAATTTGTTAACATTCTTGTTGTAATTTTGGTAGTTTGGGTCCCCTATATAAGATTTAATGTGCAAGCAATTATTGTTCTACCCTTCACTTGCACATTAATCACATTCTTTTTCCGTGTTTACCCATAATGTTTTGGTAAAATTGGTGGCATATATAGTATCCTAGTTTTACCGAAAAATATTTCCAGACTGCCTAACCTTGAATGTTATTACTAATATGATGAATTGGTAATTATGCGACCAAGTGTAATACAATTCAGGGAGTAATGGGCTCATAATTTCAAAATTGCATGGTGCAATTTGAAATTACTTACCTCATTACTCCATGATTTGTACACTGCTCAGTCCAATTACAATCACTAATCCATACCTTAATCATCTCCCTTGTTATCAGGATCGGTTTTAAGCTCTGTTGAGATTAAAACAAAAAAAGGTGCACATTAGGAAGAACGAACAATAAAACGTCCTTCCATATTAGTATAGCGGCTTAGCTCAAATTTTGAGAGAAGTGTGCACTTCGACCTAAAAGCATGAAACTTTCCACAGTTAACAAACATACCATAAGGTTTATTTTTAGATGTGGAGCCATCTGTGATTTGACCTATGACGTCACTAAAAGGTCAATGACGTCACAAGAAAGAAATTGCTAGTATTGACCATATATTTCTTACTAAAGTGCTGAAAAGAATATATATTTGGTAGTAAAAACTTGCAATCATCTTAATAAAGACAACTTTGGCGCCTTGAACTTATTTTATGGACTTTGACCTTTGACCTTGGTTGACCTTTAAATGTTAAAATTGAATCAGGATTAGCCTGGTTAAAATTGCATGCCTAATGCAACAAATGCAGATCGTATAACTGTACTCTGACTGTTTAGTTTGAAGTTTTAGGCTGTGTTTTAAGCTGTTTCAAGTGGCTGTTCTAAGCTACCTGTACTATTACCATTCTCCAGAACGCGAGAAGAGCGCGAGAGCAGTGCACGTCAATGCCCCCATGAGGTTTTTTTACCATTTTGAAAAGAGGATCTTCTCTGGGATGCTAAAGCTTTCAGTAGCTGTTCCTCCATCTTTTCAGGACATTTTGATGTAATACCATTTCTTGGCAGTTTTTTGACGTTGCCGATAGCAACCACATAATTACCAAAATTTTACATTTTCATCAAAGGCTTTGTTCTGAGATGATATTTTTTCCACCAACATTGCATTATTAGTGTGTTTTAAACATCCCATTATTGCTTTGGAATGATTTTGTTTCAATTTATTGCGTTCTTTTGTGTGGAAATAGTGAAACCCTTGATGGCGGATGTAATGACGTCATTTTGGTGTCATATGAAGTCATAACAAGTAACTATCTTTCTTGTAGAGCAAGTTCAGAGCTATCTATAGGGCATAATGCTTTTGATACATCTGTAATAACTAAAACCCAAGGAGGGTTTCCATCAACCCCCAGTCCTTGTACGGTCGTCGGGGTACCGAGGGTTAACACACTACTTGCACCATCCTGCGCAACCCTTTTTACACCGACAGTCCGACAGTGTATGAACTCATAGCAAGAAACCGAATCCTCTGTAAGGGTTGTCCACAGTGGTGCTATGGTAGTGTTATTCAGTCTAGGATCATCCCCTACAGGTGACATCTGGCATATAGCCGATGGGGTTTGTCATCAATTTACATGACGGGACACAATGACATTTTTGGCGCACCTAAGATGCGTAGAGGATTGGCTCTCAACACTGAGCAGCAGTCAACAATATTGAATACAGCCCTAGTTTTGCAAAGTCAATCTATTTAAGTTATTTTATTTTACATGGCAAAGTCATTCTGGTCAGGATGATTTGATCAGTGATATAGTTGATGACGAGAAGGGACGATGTGTCAACACTAATACATAATGTAGTATTGATAGATCTGTATTTGCATACGCTGGGAGTTTCATTGGTTAGAAGACAGTGGATGGACATGTCCAAGCAAACGTTGCTAGCCCTGGTATAGAAGGTATTTTAGCTAAAGTCATCCATGTGACCAAAACCTAGCACGCACATCATGTCACACCGCTGCGAGGCTCTATGCATTCCTCCAAAACAGCCTAATCATTCTTGTCCCCAGAGGCCACGATCCTTTTGGTCAGCACCAAGAATCAAGACCTCTGGCTGGTTCGAAAACAGGAAGTCCGCGAATCTCAGACTAACCGTCAAATCTGACAAATCTGGCTGAGAATACAGAACGAGTACTCTGAGCATGCTTAACAAATTGGGAACGTCCAGAGTCTTGATTCTTGGTGCTGACCAAATGGATCGTGGCCTCTGGGAATGAGAATGAGCCTATGTGGAAAGCCCAGGGTCAGTCACCTTAAGAATGGTGTGCAATGTAGGAAGTCGGCAGTGACCATTTCAAATACGGTTTGAAGACCTTAGTCTTTTATCGAGAAATATTGTGGCTTCTAGAGGTCAGATCTATTCGAGAGGGCAATTTGCAGCTATAAATAGAGTTACTGATAAAGGTCATGCCCTGGACTGTTTGCTCTTGATCATACCCACTACTCCAGATGGCTCAGGGGGGCCTGGTACTCCGATATATTAATGACGGGGAGATGTAGACCCCAAAAAGTCCAATGTCCCAAAACGTAACCCCCAAAAAGTCTGGCTTTTTTCTCTGAATAAATAATAAGTAGATAAAACATCAAGAAAGTACACAATAGTTGATGTGTCCACCTTATTCATTGTTTGATATAAAGTCGAGAAAAATAGGCTATGCCTTTGATCAACACTAAAAACGTCCCCGCCAAAATCTTTCTATACCCCCCAAAAAACTGCCAGAAAATTTATAGCCCCCCAAAAGTCCCCATATTGCTAATTTGATTGCAAACCCCCAAAAGGTCTTTGCACCTCCTCGTCACTAATATACCTGCACTCCTGTTGTTGATGCAATATGTGTTGGATGCATACTGCTGTAGTTGTTGAGATGTTCAATCCTGGCACGGTTGAGACTTTCCAAGATTATGCTGATCTGGTATTTCAACCGTATGTGACATCTCACTAGAATCAGCTGACAGAGTGGGCAGGGTCTAGGATGTCTACATTCCAAACAGTTTGAAGAACACAACTAGAGAAAAGTGAGGGAAGGGTGTGCGGCTGTGCGCAGGCGTGTGCGGCTCCCAACAACAGTGATTCTGAGAGCTGATTCTGTTCAGTTTTTTAGTCCCAACAAGTTACAAGTCAACCAACTACAGATAAAGCCATCTACACAACAGGTGGTAGATATTTTCTTAGTACACTGGTAGAGGTGGATGTTGCAAACATGATCCCATGCTAGCAGACACCTATCTCCTTGTGCACATTGCAAACAGAGGATGTAGGACAGTATGTGTGCACATGGTTGAAGCAGAAGTCGTTGTGTTGCCCATTGCTACTTTTGACAAGATTAAGCCCAATGAATTGTGGGTGGCTTTTGGTACCGGCACAAGTTTCAAATATGTTCATGTCCATCATCTTGTTGACTCCCAGATGTGCAGCACTCTACCTGTCGTCCATGCCCTGCACCGTCTTGTCATTCAATAGTATAGGTTAAGAAAACTCCCTGGGACACATGACTGAGTTTCCCAGAAGTTACCAATGCATTTGAAGACATCATACAGATACCTAGTGATATAGACAATGCCGTTCTGCCACTGCTTGAGTGGTTTAAGGTGCTGCTGTATGAGCGCAGAAGTCAACAGCGCCCGTAAACATCTGTACATGTTTTTCCACTCTTCGTGAAGTCTTAAGAATATATCACCGACCCAAGCAGTGCTGATACAACATATGCGAGCCTGTTATCAGGCAAACACCCGGAACCAGTTCCTAATTACAGATCCTGATTCTCAGCTACTTTACCTTAGTTAAAGCCCTTCTAACTGGGGCTGGAAACAAAGTAGTAAAGGGTAGGCACCACTGTATACAACCCTTACACAGGCTTTGTTTTATTGCTTTGAGTTGATACACTGACTGCAGGTTCAAGAAGGATTGTGCAGGACGATGCAAGTGTGTTAAGTCCTCAAGCCTTAAAAAGGCCTGGGTGCAGGGAAATTATGGTTGATAAGCAATATCTCAGGTTAGATTTGTACTACCACGCTGAATTTTTTCCTGATTATAAAACTCGATATTCTTTTTTGGCTCAATTTATCATTTTTATTTATATATCTTTTTTTGATCACGTACCATGTCACGTGATAGTTTTCTTAAAATTTCGTAAATAAGCGACTTGTACTTGTATTCATCAATAAATGAGTGTTTCGATAGTGTAAAGTTATTTACCTGCCTTTGGAATGATCATCCATGATTTCGATTTAAAGAGTTATAAACCTGCATCTAAAAAGCCTTTTTGTTTGATGATTTCACTGAACACCGCCGGCAATTCCCCAAATATTGGCTATATTCTGCAAAATGTCGCGTGGCATGTCACGTGACCTGCCAGAAGCCCTAATACCTCCTTAAAATGTCAAGGACATTAAAACCTAACTGTGTGATAAATTTGGTTGCATTGCCATTCTTGTCACCAGAAAAAGTAAAAGTATTTGACCCAGGCATTAATGTGCTTGAGTCAGTATTGACGTGCACTGCTCTCTGCTCATGTTCATGGATAATGTACCAGTAGCTTGAAACAGCCACGTGAAACAGCTTAGAACACAGTTAAAACTTCAAACTAAACAGTCAGAGTATAGTTATACGATCTGCATTTGTTACATAAGGCATATATTTTAACCAGGCTAATCCGGATTCAATTTTAACATTTAAAGGTCAACCAAGGTCAAAGGTCAAAGTCCATAAAATAAGCCCAAAGCATTAAGTTGTCTTATTTTGTACTTTATTAAGATGATTGCAAGCTTTTACTACCAAATAGATATTCTTTTCAGTATTTTAGTAAGAAATATATGGTCAATACTAGCCACTTCTTTCTGTGCGACGTCATTGACCTTTTAGTGACGTCATAGGTTAAATCTCAGATGGCTCCACATCTAAAAATAAACCTTATGGTATGTTTATCAACTGTGGAAAGTTTCATGCTTTTAGGTCAAAGTGCACACTTCTTGATATTAGCCGCTGTACTATATATAGGAATAGCCTTTGTTTTTGACAATTTGGCAAAATGAAATTCTATATTTTATAAACAGTTTTGAACTTGGCACTCTTGGAGTGAAAGGGTTAAGAAGAGACAAAACTAATGTTAGTGAGGGGAGGGGGGGGGTACTCAGCAAAGTTTTATATGGGGAGGCTCCGCCCCGAGGTCCAAACCCTTACCCTTTTACGTACCATTTTTGCAAGAAAAGGTAACCCTTTCATATACCTTCCATAGAAAATGGTACCCCTTTCAAATACCTACAGTTGAAATACTGCATTCTTTTTATGACTTTTACTAAACTTTTCGCTTGAGTAGCCCCTTAAAATATTGGATGAATCAGTTGTTAGGTGTGTCTGTTCGAGAAATTTTGAAAGGCCCTTTTAAACACCTAAATGACAGTTTCCCTACACTTTTCTATACTTCAACTTGTGAAATCCCTACCCTTTTATATACCTCCAGCGTGGAAAAGCTGCCCCTTTCGGGCGGAGCCTCCCCGTATAGTCCATTATAGGGAGTACCCCCACCCAGGTTTCCCCTAATTGTTCAGACTTCTCTTCCAGCGAGTCTTCCCTTGGGTATCTTAGAGTCAAAAGGTATTAATGAGAAACAGCATAATAAAACATTTTCACTACAACCTTGGATGCAGGAGGCTTGTTTTCTGGCTTGCTCTCTCCTCCTTTTCCTTTTAGTGTCTTCATGTGTTCTAGGATCTCCATTTCACCTACAATTTTATAAATCAAGATTAAAGGCCAGCACTGCATTTATTGCTTTCTTTCTTTCTCACCTAACACAGTTTCGGCTTGTGCAATAGTCAAGAAATAATAAAATTTTATGTCAAATAATATTTAAGTATCCTTATTTGTATAATGTACAATCTTCACAGCATGCAAACATTGTTTAGCAAGCGTGTACATGTACAGTGTGTAAATAGTGTATATGTATGTGGAAAATTCCCATGTGGCATATTAAATGTAATGCCTGGTTCTCATATGCCTCCAGAATGCCTGTGGTGTTGTCGCTGGCACTGCCTGGGATGCAGGCTGACACTGACTTTGATCCTATCCCATGCAGTGGCAGCAACGACATCGCACGCATTCCAGAGGCATGTAAGAACCAGGCTTAAGTAAGCGTAACATTGTGGACACAATCTGTTTTGGCTGAGAAAAATCAAACAAAAAGTGAGTATAAATCAGTATTAGAAGGCCTGCTATTTGTACACCAGGGTGGAGAGTAAACTGTCTTACTCTTGACCTCATTATGTCAAGTCCAATGCAATAACCTGTACACTATAGTCATCTCACTAAAGTAATGGCATAATCTTCTACAGAATGCACTCCCTATTGACAGAACTAGCCATATTTCTAAAACAAAATAAACTTACTATGCAGACTTGTAAGATGGTCAACAGCTTTATTCACCCAAAACTTTAACAGAACAACATAATAGCTTCTCTGTAAACAAACAATAAAAAAACAATCATTCATTCATTCTACAGTTAACATAAAGTTCACATCACACATACATGTAACTCATGCAACACTAGCCTGAATTTCAACTTTCTCCTCTATCGCATACTCCCTCGAGAGACGTGTGAATGGCCGCTAATGCCATCCGGTGATGTCACTACCTGGGTAGTGATTTTGATTGGTTGATTTTTAAAACATTCGCATAAATATAAAGTGACTGAAGCAAGTGTTCAAGTGTGTATTTTGTTCTTGTATTCCAGAATATTGCATGCAGTTGACTGTAGGTTGCCACATTTCACGTCAGCTACGATTAAAACAATATTCTGTTCCCTGTCAGTCCTTATCCTGGTGATATTTCTTTTTATTATATGGCTTGCTTTATGAGTGGGCAAGATGAAGCAAATCCTGTGCAGTGATTGGCTACCCGCGCGGTCAAGATGGAGCCATCTTGACTGCTCGGGATTGCCCGCTCTGTTCCCGCAAGAAGACTATTTTCCTGCATCCTTCTAGTCATATAATAAATCCTATATTGACCAAGCTTGTTTGGTCAAGATGGCAGGATATTGGCCTTGTTCTTTTTTTGCGTGTTTATGGACATAAACATGCAAAAAAAAAAAGAACTTGGCCAATATCCTGCCATCTTGACCAAACAAGCTTGGCCAATAACCATTATGTATACCACATGAAAATATTGTTTTACATTCTGCATGAATTAAGCGAAAGCGGACATGACGTCACCGGACGGCAATAGCGGCCAATTGATTCGGACATCTTTTGAGGAGTACATGACAGAAGAGACGGCTGAAATTCAGGCTAATGCAACACAGCTCTGTCAGTCATCAACATCTAACTTCCCGCAAAGTCAAGCATGCTGAAGAACAAGACTTCCAAAAGTGACAGAAAAACATGAAGAGCAAGATGTTCCTACAATTTTGACTCAAAGGATAAGGTCTAGAAGACGAGGGATGGCACAGTGGTGAGAGTGTTCTCACCAAAGTGACCCAGGTTTAATTCCGGTCGGGTCGGGAGTCATATGTTTTGATTCCGGTCAGGAGTCAGTTTGTTGTTGGTTCTCATGCTTGCTCCGAAGGTTTTTTCTCTGGGTAATCTGGTTTTCCTCCCTCCGCAAAAGACAACATTTAAAAATTCCAATTTGATCTAGAAGCCAGGTTTGTCAGTCGTAAGACTGTTAAGTGTCACCCTTGTTTAAACAAAGTCCAATTATTTTATTTATTTATTTATTTGTTTGTTTGTTTTTTTAGTTAGTTAGTTAGTTAGTTAGTTAGTTAGTTAGTTAGTTATTGTTAGTTAGTTAGTTAGTTAGTTAGTTAGTTAGTTAGTTAGTTAGTTAGTTAGTTTAGTTAGTTAGTTAGTTAGTTAGTTAGTTAGTTTAGTTAGTTAGTTAGTTTAGTTAGTTAGTTAGTTAGTTCAGTTAGTTAGTTAGTTTAGTTAGTTAGTTAGTTAGTTAGTTAGTTAGTTAGTTAGTTAGTTAGTTTAGTTAGTTAGTTAGTTAGTTAGTTAGTTAGTTAGTTAGTTAGTTAGTTAGTTAGTTAGTTAGTTTAGTTAGTTAGTTAGTTAGTTAGTTAGTTAGTTAGTTAGTTAGTTAGTTAGTTTGTTTATTTATTTTATTGAGGTCAATTTCTGGACTTGAAAGAAAATAGTTTCTCAATTCTTCCCCATCAAGATACTTGAGTAAGGAAATATGTTTTAAGCCAACACTGAAGCTACAGCTCCACAGTTTTCCATGGACAACTAAAATGACAGGGAGTATTGCTTCCATTATTAATGTTGTCCCCGGATGTTGTGGTTCTTCCAGAACATAAACTGGTTAAGTTTGTGATCTTGTCAGAAATATAGGACTGAGAATGAACCAACCAACTGAGATTAAATAATGATTACAATCTAAACATACAATTTAAGCATTAAAGATTGAATAGAGATTTAATTCCTGGGTATCTCGTCGAGAGTAGCTGTAGATGATTCACTGAGGATGTTCCTGAGTTCCTACAAACATTATTATGAGACCATGAAGTTGCAAATTATGGCTGCATAATACCTGTACATGTAAGTTGTTAATGTCCACGTTCATACAATAACTGCATGAAGATACACACTAATGGCATTGATTGTTATGGGTAAACCACATTGAAAATTAAGTTAATTTATGACAGCAATATACTGTACCCAAGTACCATGCATTTCTATGGTTTATAAGTGAGATACGGGAAGAATGACCAAAACATTTATAACTCACTTGTCTTCAGCATGTGATCTACAAACTCTTCGTGTGTTTTTTCTAGTATCTTGCATGGTTTATTGAGTCAATAAACCATAAAAATGCATGGTTTTCCCATTGACATAGTTAATGTACCACTTCTGGAAAGTTAAAAGTAAATACTTGAAATTGTTCAGTTTAAAAATAAAATTTATGTTAGACTTCTGTCTCTGCTATAGCAAGGAAGGTTAATGAAGATTTTGTTACACTTCAAGAAGGAAATTTGGGATCAAGTTGTTATCTTGGAATTAATCTTTCATAAAATCATTCAATGGTCTGAGATATGATATATCGTAAAATTCTGAAAATAAGCCCTCTCCGTATATAAGCCCCTCTGAATATAAGCCCCTCTGAAAATAAGCCCCTCCATATATAAGCTACTCTGAATTAAGCCCCTCGGTATATAAGCCCCCTCTGAAAATAAGCCCCTCCATATATAAGCCACTCTGAATATAAGCCCCTCTGTATATAAGCCCCTCCGAAAATTAGCCCCTCCATATATAAGCCACTCTGAATATAAGCCCCTCTGAATATAAGCCCCCAAATTCAAAGCATATAGTACCCTCAAGAAACAAATGAGAAGCAAAAACAGTCGAAAGACTGAATCTAATACAGAATGGCAAAGGTACAAATGTCACGAACTGTAGGAGTCGTGTACGCCTGTCACCTTTTTATACTACGCCCCTCAAAAAAGTCCTTTGAAAAAATATAAGCCCCGAGGCTTATTTTCGGAATTTTTACTGTAGTTGAAAACATTTACTAAGTATTCTTTTTAACTTTCTTAAGCTTGGTAAATAGTTTTAAAACCTAAAGCATAAATTATGCACACACATATTACCTTAAGCCTTCTTTCCTGTTCTTTTTGTTCTTTGTATCTTGCTATTTTTTCTTGACGACTGTTTGCCATTTGATTTATACTTTGTTCTGTCACCTCAGATGTATTTGATGTTTCTATATATCTGGAGAGGTCCTTTAAATAAATAAATAAATTATTAAATACATAAAAGTAAATCCTATTTCCTCTTCATTTCCCTGTGTGTCCTAGGAGCCATAATTTTAAAATTAACTGATGATCAAGCCAGTGAGAGGGAGGGAGGCTAATATTTTTAAAGGAGCTATGTCATGATATTTTAAGTCATTTTTGCGAAGTTGAAAATCACCTTCAAACTGAAGAAAGCCTCAAAATAATAGTTTACTAAGGTAGAAAAACACCAAAGAGGTAATAATAAACCAAATAGGAACAAGGATGGTTGAGGATGGAGATTAAGACGGATTGCGAATGGCGAACTTGAAAAATTGGCCAATTTTTGTCAAGATGCACCCACTGTGACATAGCTCCTTTAAATCCTCTAATTAGTGCAAATAGTGCAACACCCTGGGCAATAACATGCTGAATATCTCACCTTCATGTAGTATAATTATATGCAAATTCAATAAACTAATAATTAATTATTAATAATAACTTGAGAGAAAGAAAAGTCATACTTTCTTATTACATTTTTTTCACATATTTGGACTAAACATAATGACATCCATGCATACCATATCTGTCACTCCGTAATTTTGCATCTTTTTAAATAGTCTATAAAGTAAACCTAAAGGATGAAAACGCTAAAAGGGTTAGTACAGAAAAAGACAAGCAGGGAAAGTCTCAAACTATTTATAAACTATTTAATGTAACTTATTTCAGGGTAATTTTTTCCTGGCTGAGCAAAGTACAATAAGTGGAAACTTCACACCCTGGCTAGGGCCTGGGGCTGGGATAAAGGTCATGTGACACAGACACAAAAGGTGGGCAGTAGTTCTTGTTGCTGTCTGTGCCTTGAAGGCCATAGATATTGTCACATCACATGGAAGAAAACAATCAGGGTTTGACCATACCTTTTAAAGGACTTTCAGATTGCAGACTGGGTATAAAATGCAGACTGAAACCAAAAACTGTCACTTTCGTCTCAGTCTGCATTTATACCCAGTCTGCAATCTGCAATTCTGCAGTATTCTGCATTTTATACTGACCGTTTGAAGGGCCTCAACTCGATTTGAGCTATTTATGCATTATATAACAGTCATTGTAATTTCATGCATAAATGCTAGAGTTCTCTTATTTTTACATATAAAAACTATTTACCATCAATAATAGATACAACAATTTTCAAAGGACCTTTCGAGGTCTTTGAATTTTGGTTTTTAAATTCAAAAGGATTTTCAAGGTGCGTACAAAAAATGTACAAACCCTGACAGAAGAATGAATTGGACTTGCACTTTATCACATACTGTAATAATCTGACAAGAACTACTAACCAGCTTAATTAAATTGCTACACAATATTATCTTCTTTTTCACTAAATTATCATGCGCACACTTATAACATCATGAAAAATGTTACAATGCTTAAAAACACACCTTTGCAATATTAAGTGAAGTCATTCGACATCAGAAGCCATTTGTTTAAGGAACAGGTCTCCAAGAAATGCAGGCAACAGAAAAATTCTGAGAAGGTAAGTGATTACAGGCAATACAGTAAGAAGGTAAACTATGTCTTGTGGTTATGTACTTGTAATCATTTTTTTTTTGCTTACTTTAAAACTTTAAAAACCAATTTTAATTTAACTTATAGTTAATTTGTGATCAATTCTAAGCCTGGCCCATTCCCCCACAGGAATTTTTTGGGTATTTGCCAACTTATTGGTTCCCAGGATGGAGTACAATGTATTTGCCAACAAAAGGGTCAGCCTTTGAGTTTGTTTTAACAGTTTGTATGGCCACAAAGAGCTATAATTTTTGACGAGCAATTAAGGGCAAATCTGCAAGGATGGAGCCCATGCATGCGCTAGGGTTGCCCTCGGGGATTTCACAGCGGACATGTGCCAGAGAAAGGAAGGAGAACCGCCATGTTTGTTGTGTTGTAGCTTTGCTCACTGAGAATAAAATCACCAGGCGTGACATGGTAGCAGTTCAAAGATTATAAAAGACACAAAAGCCTATTAGTTATCCACAAAGCCCTTATTTCCTTTTCTAGAAACACGACTACAAAAGGAAAAACAGTTTTCTTTTATGTAGAAACCTTTCTTAGTTAATTTTCAGGCCGACAATGTCGGTTCAACTTCTAGGAAATTGGCTTAAAAATTCATTAATGTGCCTTAAAATTGGAGCATGTTTGTTCTCGAGATATGGCGTTGTATTACATTGTATTTAGCACAGTGAAGTTGCTAAAAGAGCATAAAACCTTTATTGAAACTAGCTTGTTCGATACACACCCCGAAATATTGTTCTCATTCAGATTTTTGCAAGTTTATGGGACTGACGAATAGGTGCACCTTCACACAGTTCATATTATTGACAGTCCTTTCTCAGCTTAATCTGTGTGAAGGCCATGCTGAATAGCTTTCTCAGAAAGGCAGTACATAGAGACCATTAATCTCTCAGAAATTTAAATGTGATGTAGCATATATGGGATGGCTATGATTAACCAAACCTTGTCCCCAGGGCCATCTCCGCTTTCAAGTGGCGTGGTAGGCTGCGCGAAGAAGGACCTTGGTGAAGAGCAGGTCTCACGTGACCACAAAATTAGCCAATTGCGAGCCAGCCGCCCTAATTTTGAAACAATCAAAATCTCCCACAAATTTTTGGAGACACGTGAACCTGCTCTTCCCGCCAGGGTCTTCTCTTCGCGCCCACCCGCAATCTTGAAAGCGGAGATGGCTCTGGGGACTAGGTTGTATTAACTTACATTGTACACGGCATCATGGGTAAAAAAAAAGTGGATGAAAGTCTGCAAAGATACTGACTGGAACAAATCAACCCAGTCAAAGATCATGATATCTTAGTGTGCTTGAGGCTAACCACATAGATCTTATTTTACAAATCTATACAGTCATTCAAGTGTAACAACAATACAGTGGCATGTGATTATGTCGACTCACCTTAACTCAAAAGTTGGAACCTCAGATAATTCTTTCATTTCTACTGAACAACGGCCAGACTGTTTGACCATTTCTGTAGCTCGCCCACCACAAAATTATCCACAGCTGCTAGTGGGACCTTCTTCTGCAAAACAAAATCCACAATGTATAGAATTCAATGAACTCCTTTCTTTCATTAGTGACGTGGATATAAATAAATTATTCAATAACCACTATTATGTTCTAAATATTACTGGGTTCCTTGCCCATGATCTACATCAAAGAAGACAGATGCAAGATGACATCACTGTCTTGGTGTGATTCCTGACCTAGGTGATTCTAAGTGTCACAGTTCAAGTTTACAAAACTATTTTTTGCTTTCAGAGACCAATACAAAGTATGAAATACTCACTGTTTCACGGGTGCAAATCTTCAATGAGTAAGGTAAATGTAAAGCCGTTTTCACCCCTCGTTTGGACACCTAACTGCCTGAGCTTATCCCGGTTTTCCTGGGTGGGATGCGAGTCGCATGAGAAAAGGCCACTACAAATCATTTTTTGCTTTGAGCTGAAACATGCTTGAATGATACTAGCAGGAGGAAAACATTATGTCTGTTAGAAAGCTATGTTAGTTTTCTTTCTCAGTTATTTTTGTGCTTATTTTGAAGTTTATTCTGAATTGAGAATATAGCAGAAAATTCATATATTGAACTGCATTTAAGAAAGATATTAGCCTGGGAATATAGGTGACAAAGGTTTAAAAGAGAAAACCTGAAAAAAAAATTCTAGGCTTGAGATATAGATTCAAACCCATGTTTGCGATTGCTGGTGTAACGCTCTCTGCCAACTGAGCTACTCAGGAGCGTTCATTTGGTGAAGTTCATATTAATCCCCGTAGGATCGAGAAATGAATGACATGAGACATTAAAAATCATAATAATATGCAACTGCAAGAGAAAGATATATTACATAGGTAAGATCAGCACAGTGAAAACTGAGATTTACATTTTAAGCAGCATCGCCAAGGTCATGGATCTAATCCCGTCCTAGGCCTGAATTGGAAATTTAGGTAAGTGACTCTACCAGCGCGGTTTGGGGATGCATGTATCTTATAGGGGGCTCCTCGGCGCGAAATACAATCGGTCGTTACATCTCTTTTCTTATTTCTCTATTTTTTTCTTCTCTATTTTTCTTTTTTTTTTCTTTTTTAGCCGGATATAATCCGTCTATATATCGGCCGCATACTCGACCGGACACTCGATTCGAATACTACGACCGAATCTTGACCGCATACTCATGTCGATTTTCTCGACACAGTATCGGTCGAATTATATCGACCTAGTACTCGTCCGAGTTATCCAATCGAGTTGTTGGTCGAATTATATCGCCCGTGGCTCCCGTGTGTATGTCGGCGCAGATATTGCGGTGGTGTAATCGGTCAACTATCGGTTACATATCAGTCGACTGTCGATCCTAACTCCGATCTGCATATCGGCCGATATACCGACCATATTACATTTACCATTCTATTTGCCTCATATCCTAAATGAGGATTCTTGCAAATCGGTCAGTCGGGTTCAAAGGAAAAATACAATAGAGAATAAAAACAAAATAGAAAATAATAAGTCTAGAAACGATTTTGTAAATAACATGGTTTACTAAAACGCTCTTAAGGTATGAAGCCGCTACTGCCTCTTGCTGCGCACAGAGCGTTCAGTCGCGAATTGTTCTCCCGTAAAAAAGGATTTTTTCATTTCAACCACCGATCTGTCCTTCACTAATAAATCTGAGTATGATTCCTTAAACATCTCTATTTACGCAATTGACATCTGACCCACGATCTCATAACCTTAACGAAAATGTTATCATATATACACTAACACTTGCAAACAACTGCTGAACACGAATTAGCGTCCTTAGAAACAATTCATCAAATATCCTAGGTGAACAACAGCGGAACGCAGTTTTTGAAGTTAGCGTTATTAAAACAATGAAGTGGGGTAAAACATTCTCGATTACCGCTCGTAATTTTGACACTTAAATGTTTTTTATTTCTTCCAATAGACCGATATACTCGGGAAGTATCGGTGAAGTAATCGGTATGTACTCGGTGAAGTAAGCGATAAAGTATCGGTGAAGTGTCGTCGTGTACTGCCACACTAATATCGGCTGACATGTATGTCAAAATACATCTCGGCCGATATGTCGGTCCGATATAGCGGTCCATGGCAACCAAGTGATCAGTCAAGTATCGACCTAGACATCGAGAACCGAGTATCGGTCGATATACTTTCGCGATCGATTGGTCTGTCGAGTGATAGTCGGCCGATACCTCGACCCGATAAGTTGGCCGATGTAACAACCGTCTTAGTAAAGTCGGCCTAGACCCCGCATTAAGATACATGATCCCGCCCGTTTGGATGAAAAATCTGTTCAAGA
>MU828005.1:0-15929 GCA_029204205.1 Desmophyllum pertusum
AGTAACTCATTTGGTCGCATTATACGTTCTCCAGTATGCCCTCGAACTCGATTAATTCATTGAGTATATTTTATTGTCACATGTTAATATTGTAATTGGTCTATAGAGGTTATTCAGTCCCGGTAAGTTTGTGTAATACTGCTGGGTATTTTTACTAGTCGTGTTTGGCGAGCAAAAAATAAACACTGACGAGTAAAGATGCCGCGCTATGTACACAACTTTCGCTGAATAAAATGTTTATTATACGACATAAGATGTTTCCTACTATAGCTTTCAACAGTGTTTTCCAGTAGCGCGCGGTCAGGGGGACCTGAGACCCGTGTAATCGGTCTCATATCTGCTCTCGTCTTTGTGCGTATTCCGGCACTTCTAAAATGCCTATTTCGTGTAATAAGTAATAATATGCTTACTCCACCAGTGCTATATTTCTCTTTTGCAGTGTTACAATATATGTCCAACTTTGCGGATGAATTACTGTAGAGTTTTGCTGACAGACAAGTTTGCACAGAGAAATACAAACAATTCACTACGTCATGCCGGGTCTATGCTGGCTGTGACTGGAAGGATGAATTGGGCAAAGCAGAAGTAGGTGAACTTCAATTATAAATACAATGTAAAGTATGGCCAATGAGCTTTGAACTTCAACAACATTCATTCTCCCTTGGACTCTAATTCCCCCTGGTCCCTTTGTCATGGGCATTATGAACTTTTGAAAGCTTCCCTGCACCTCAGGCCCCTTAGTTCTACATGTAAGTGGTCGGTTTTGATGAGATACAATGTATGGTCCCTCTCCCAATGAACTTTAAAAGTGTTTTTTAATTGCAATATTGCAAATATTTTTAGCCTGCGATTCTTTATAACAATTGCATTAAATTCGAGATGTAAAATTAATGTAGAATAAATTTAATAGGTTTTAATTACCATTAATGATTGATTGGCATGTGGCCTCCTCTTTGCAAAACCTTATGGGGCCTTATATCACAGGGCGGCCGAGTGTTGGTACAAAACAATATAGCTTTTTATTTCCCACGGTCCCCCTAGCCTCGCATTCCAGACGTTTCACAAACAAGTTATGTATGCAGGGGTTTCTATGCGGAACACAAAGTTTTAAAATCCTTTGGGATTTAGAGTCTGGCACGCTGCATGATTCAGGTCCATTGCTGGCACCAGAAAATTTTACAGGTTTGCACTTAAAAAAAAGTAATATAGTGTGTAACAATGCATGTATAATATTGTAACACATCAAAATTGTTTGTTCTCAATTTCTCTTAAGTTTATAATATTTCTCTAGAGAGCATTAGAGAGGAATGTGATTGTAAGCCAGTGGCATGTACAAATGCTGGTTGTGACATCAGTTGGTTGCACCAAATGAATTAAGCTCATCACACCAAGAGGGAAGGTTTTGCCCATCCACGAATGTGTGGTCTGCAACTCATGCAATTTTGTCAGTAAAAAGTAACTGACCATGGAAGTAAGAGATATTTATAAATAATAATAAATAATACCTTTATATGTATATGATATATAACACTATTTGCCTCTATGAGTTCTATAGAGCTTTGGCAAGTTTTTTTTAAACCTCCACTAATGACACCTCCTGTCAGTGTAAGCACCCTCCCGTATTGTGCGGACACTTAGTCAGGGTCCCAGACTACACAAAACAAACACTAGACATTTTTTAACCTTCAATAAGTATCAGACGACTCTCTCCTAGGTGGAGCACTTTTTTCTGGTCCCACAGGTGTCCGCTTGATGGGAAGTTGATGACATGTATCTGGAATAAAAATTAAATTAAAAAAGCAGTGTCCTAGAAGAAGGCTGACATAAAATTAAGATAATTAAATATATAAAATTAATATGACAGGTGTCCTGAGTCTTAGTGATTTGACTATATTGGGCACCATACATTCATTATTTTTTAGGATCCTAAAAAAAAAAAAAACGGGACCGGTGGAATACGTTTACTCAATTGAACCAACAAGTAAAAAAACTCTACCTAACCTGGGGTTTGCATACAGTTACAACAATGCCCATGTATGTATTTATTAAGCGAACTCTGTCAAATTCAGATCCAGCAAAAATGTATCAATTTTTCTTACTACTGTATTTCTGTTGATTGTTAGTGGCCACTGAGGGCATGTTTCACCAAATTTTTTCAGTAATTTTCCCTTTGCCATTCTCCATGATTAAAACCCTCCTTTATTTTTGTAACAAATTTTATTTTTGGCAAGAAAACATGGAATAATTTCGGTCTTTTCTTTCCTTACGTCATACAATTCATTTTTGACTGCTTTGTAAGGTGAGGGGTGGGTTTTTATTTTTAGCCGGATATCATGATTCTATGGGGTGGCTTGCGAGGAGGGCCTCTTAATCGAGGGGGTTTTGCATGGGCAGAATTAATGCATGAGGAAATACAAATGGTATGTATTAAATAAATACAGTGAGGGCATGTACTTTCCTTCTCTTTTTTTCTTTCCCTTTCCTCTCTTTCTTCTGTCCTGCTTTCCTTCCCCCTTTCCTCCTTTTTTCCCTACTTTTCTGCCTTACTTAGCCATATTTACGAGTAGTCAAAAAAATCCTATTATACCTGCCCACCTTTTCGACTAGTCAATGCGTGAGATTTTTGTCTTTTATTTCCGAAGACGATCCGATGATTTCCGACGTGGTGGGTTTTTTTTTTGCCGAAGACATCGCGGAGATTTCCGAAGATGAATCGAAGATTTGCCGAACGTTAACGAAGCGTTCTTATCGCTAGTTTCTACAATGTGTTCAGACACGGTTTTGAAGGATTCAAACACGACATATTGTGTTAGTGTAATAGGTCTGATATGTTTCCTCGTATTGGTTCAAGTTTACATATTTGTCGAATAGTGTGTCAGTTAATGCTGTAATAGCTCCTAATTTTTTCAGCCAGGCCCGTGAGAAATTTGGTCCGTAGGCGTGAGTTGGGGCGTGAGATCGAAGTTTTTCGACCGAGCAGGCGTGAGAATCACGCCTAGGCGGTGAGAATTTTTGTCTAAGAGTATAAATCCTATCATTCAAATTTGTGTGAGTCATATTTCATTATTGTATAATATTATATTTTAAATCCCTGTCCTTATTCATTCGGAGCTTTTACGTCATTTCACCATATATAAGGTCTAAGAGAACACGCAAAATATGAGAACCGGTAGAACGCCTGTCCTGGGGGGCTTTTTAGGGTGAATTTCAAATGCACTGATCCGTCTCCAGACCTTGGTATATGTCAGCTGCACCTTGTTGTTTTTTTTCTCACATGTCTTGAGTATGTACATTAGTTTACTGCTGGCTTTTAATGCCTGTGTCATTCTTTGGTATATACACACACTACCTTTTCTCCCCCCCACCCCCCCCCCCCCCCCCGCTCTATAGTTTTTGTGTTTTGCTGTTGTAAGTAGTGCTGGTTTAAGTTGTTTAATTAGTATTAAGTTTAAATTAGTATTATTTTGTATTCTGTGTACTACTACTAAATATAAGTTAGAGTATTGTAAGTAAAAGTAATTTAAGTAAAAGTATTGTAAGTAGGAATATTGTAAGTAAGAGTATTGAAAGTAAGAGCAATATAAGTACGTAGTTTATAGTTTATAATTTTACAAAGATATTAAAATATCTTTGTGTAAGTGTGTTGTGAGATGTCAATAAAATAAACTTTGCACCACTAAAAAATATGAGACGTATTGACCAGTTGAACAGATCAGAGTGAATATGGAAAATAGCATAAAGTAATAAGTAGGGAAATTTTGCAGTAGAATTATAATAAACCCTTATTCGATGGTTTAACATATAATACGAGCGGACATTTTGCTAATTGCTCGCAAAATACTACGCGTATATCGGATATCCAAACGTATTATAATTATGTTTAGATATGTAACCGTCAAATATGGTGTATTTATTTTCCTCTTAAGTACATGCAAAATTAACATATACTCAGTGTTCCCACTCATTTTGGAAAACAGGAGTCCCAAGGACCCCCAGTTCCAGTAAGTGGGGGTCCTTTCTATTTTTTAAGGGTCCCCTAGTGAGAAAGGCATTTTAAGTGATATACACATCATGTAATATTAAATGAAGTATTGACCGCCTGACCATCAATGAGCCGAGAGTTGTTCGCTCGTTCGCGTGATTATCATCGTGGATTCTTGCTTCGTTTAGAGGTTTGCAGCCAAATTTTCATAGTTTCCAGCTTGGAGTGGTAATTAAAAGGTAAAGGAAACTAGTAAAACTTTAACATTGTTTCTTATGTGTATTTTGTATCTTGAAAAATCCTATTTATCTCAAGAGTAGACCAAACTATGAAAACACTCGCAATTTTGAGCGCTGATTTATGTGCGTCCCTGGGACGTACTGTGGCTAAAAACTGTGCGTCATTTTTATTTTTTGTGCGTCAGATACGTACAGCTGTGCGTTTAATGGGAACACTGATACTGGGATGCAATTTTGCCAGTCTACTACAATTTGTCTTACTACATGTATAACTACAAGTTAAATGGTATCTTTTGTAAGAATTACAGTAATTTAATTTCTTTCTCTCCTAAGAACCACATTGGAACGTTGTGACTATACGCACGTCACTTGCCATAATTGTGGGAAAGAAACATCCAGCTGCGCGAGGTAATCTTTTCATGTACATGTATATAGCAATCACCACAGGACATGCAGTGTCCTGTGGATTTTCTTATGATGGAACATACATGTATAAAACTCCCGGGGTATCCAATCGATGAAAATCGATGATCGATGACAATCGATAATCAATCGATACCAATCGATATCAATTAATCGATTGATATTGATAATCGATGACCAATCGATGATGAAGATTTGTGTGGTTATCGATTGGTATCGATTTCCAATAACAATCGATAATATCGATATCGATTGGTTGCAAATTTTGTCACGTTTCACAGCACATCTAATGATCTTTTGCACGCGTTAATTGTTAACACATTTTATTGTAATGCTTTGGAACGTTAACAGGAGAACAAGACTTATTTCCTTCTCTCTCTACTTTCTCTTACGATTTAACAATTGGACGGCAAGCTCGAGGTTTCTATCAGCTGATAGTTAGTCAGAGAGGATCCACAAGCTCGGACTGCGGTGGGTGGCCGAGATGTCCACGATGGTTAACAACTTTAAACGCATTTCCGCGTTCTCTCCCTCTTCCGTACTAGCAGTAAAGAGCTCGCCGACGTTTACCTCAAAACGATACACCTTATTATAGATAGTTGAACTTCTTCCCGGACTTCTTGCGTCGACATAATAACACGGGTAATGACAGTGACGGCCAAGTGGTAATTTGAGTGCACGTGCAGCAGGGTATATTCTTTGCGTCGATAAGACTGGGCCCAACTTGTTTTGCCAACCTCGTCCCCAGGGCCTTCTCAAACTGATCGGACAAACCTCGTTCGAGCTTGCTGATCAGGAGTGTTTTGCCAATCGATAGCAATCGATGAGCGGTTTTTGTGTGGTTATCGATTGATCATCGATTGACCGATACCAATCGATACCAATTAACTAATTTTATCGATTGATATCGATTGATCGATTGGTTTTCCGATCATCGATTTCCATCGATTGGATACCCCGGGATAAACTCTGCAAGGTTAAAATATTGCCAAAGGAATTAACTGCCATTTTCTTTTGTGGCTTTTATTATTTAATTAAGCAGTTATGCATAAAACCACCATTAACAATTTTAAACGCTTAACAGGAAAGGGTTAGTAAAATTAAAGTTTTTTTTTTTTACATCTTCTAAAATATTTGACACTCCATAATAGCTACCAGCTGCAGCTACATGTAGGATAATTTTAGAAATTCAGTATAATTGTAATAAACAAGGTTCCTACTAGCGTTGGTATATACATAATAATATTATTGTTTCATCATCATCTATCCTAATCAGTGCCTACAATATTGTAGGTGACACACAGGGCTTCAGCGATTTTCCTCCACTCCATTCGGTTGACAGCCATTTTTTGGGATCACCCTTCTTTCGAATCTTCAAAATCACTCCTTTCTGCCAATCACTTGTTATGCTCTCAGTTTCCCAGATCTTTTAATACAGCCTGCCCAACTCAGTTTCTCCGCAGTAGTTGCCATGCCTACTTTCATCATCTCGGCACTAAAAATTATCAACTCCTAGGCTCTTATTAGCTTTCAGCTTCTTTAGTGTCTTCATGATTTTCTGTTCCCGTGGTGATTCAGTATCTATTGCCAATACTTCTGCGCCTCGTCCTCAACAGGGTTGTCAGGTGGGGCTATATTTAGAACCGATCTGAAGTGCTTTGACCACCTCTTTATTTAAGGTGGCCCGCGGTTATTGATTGGAGCGGAGGTTCCCTTTTTTAAAACTACTTTTCGGCAGGAAAGCGTCAACCGATTTCTCTAATTTTTGGTATTCAAAATAAGGAATCTTTAAATTTTAGAAGGCTTTTAATTTTAGGGGCAAACGAAATTTAAGATTTAGAGATACAAGCGCTATTAGAAAACCTTGTTTTTTACGAAATCGCGAATATTTTCATAAAACGAAGATAGATTTTTTTCTAATTACGTTCAATAAGTTCCAAGACTTCAATGTTTACTGTGAGAAAGTTTCCACAAAATCGACTGCATAGAAATTGCTGCACAGTTCACTGCTGAATTTTAGCTTCAAAATAATATGCTCGTGTATTTGCTTCATCTGTTGCAAGAACGCTTCAATAATGCTAAGTTATTATATGGCAAACTGGTCCACGATGAAAAGGAACATTCTGATTGGTTCCCTGAGCGGTCCGAATTTTGCAATACGGACCGCAAAGATGGACCGCTCACGAACTTATTTCGCCAAATTCCTTTTATGAAACATTGAACAAAACAAAACTGTTTTCTATTAAGTAGAACATTTTTTCCTCATGTCTGGCGGACAATTTTTGGTTAAACTTTTCGCAAAGTGGCCTGAAAAATGCAAGAATATGCTTAGCTTTGGCGCGCGCGCGCGTTAGCCGAGAATGGTTGTACTAATTTCTCAGCAAATTTTTTTAAAAAGCCATTATAATAAAAACTTTATTGAACTAGCTTGTTCGGTCCGTATTGGGAAATATTGGTCTCGTTCTTTTTTTGCAAGTTTATGGACCTCGCCTTCGGCTCGGTCCATAAACTTGCAAAAAAGAACTCGACCAATATTTTCCCAATACGGACGCTCACGCTAGTTCAATAACATCTATATCGCACCTATTGTTAGAAAGCTTGATACCACCTAAACCTTTGCTGAATAATCGGAAAAGATCGGAAATTCCCAGTAAAAGTTATAAGCAAATGAAGAACAAGATGTTTATAGTGCGTAATTTGTGAATTTCAAAATATTTAACAATTATTCGCTGAAGGCGAAGTGAATATTGGGGAATATTCCCCGAGACGAAGTCGAGGGGAATATTCGCCAATATTCACGAGCCTGAGGCGAATAATTGTTTTTATAATATACAAATTGCAGGGAAAATGTCGAATTTCTCCGAAGAAACTGGAAAAATACGAAAATATTCCGCCATTTTTTCCCCGAGACAAAAACATTTGAACTTCGCGGCATTTCCAAAATAAGGTAGAGAGGGTATAATGCCTCTGAGACCATGAGTAGGGAACCAATCAAATTGCTTGAAAATGCATTATCCCATGGTTAGTATATTATAATCACGTTTGTTCGACTTGTGAAAAAACTACCGATTTGTTTTCCGTAATTGTTAAGTATGATAAAATCCAGCATATATAAAAACGACCTCGCCTAGTTTTGGGCGTGTAGCCTCGACGAAGCTCGGCGTATTAAGTCGTCAAGTTAGCTACTTAATGTCCTCCATTTTACCAATGCTTTGAAAACCCCTCGTTATTCAAATTTGCCGCGTTGTGGGATTTATTTTGCACTTGAAAATTTTACGGATCATCGAAAATTGAAATGATAATGAACGATCAATGACATTCCAAGGAAATGTTCGATGATCCGTAATTCCCAAGTGACAAATAAATTCCAGAACGCGGCAAGTTTGAATAATTAACGGAACACGAGGGGTTTTCCTAGCATTTGTAAAATGGAAGACATGAAGCAGCTAAATTGACGAGCCAAATTCTCCGAGCTTCATCGACGCTACACGCCTGAAACAAGGTTAGGCCGTTTGTATATATGCTGTATTTTATCATACTTAGAAATAAGCGAAAACAAATCGGTAGTTTTTTCAAAAGTCGAACAAACTTGAATATCTTTAAATTCACAAATTACGCACATAAAACATCTTGTTCTTCATTCGCTTATAGCTTTTCCTTGGAGTTTCCGATCTTTTCCGATTATTCAGCAAAGTTTTAGATAACATTAAGCTTTCCAATGATAGGTGCGATATAATAATTATTTTAGCGTTCTTGCAACAGCTGAAGAAATACACAAGCATATCATTTTGAAGTGAAAATTAAGCAGTGAACTGTGTAGGCAATTTCTGTGCAGCCGTTTTTGTGGAAACTTGCTCACAGTAAACCTTGAAGTCTTGGAACTTATTGAAGGTAATAAGAAAAAAATCTATCTTCGTTTTATGAAAATATTCGCGTTTTCTTAAAAAACAAGGTCTTTTAATAACGCTTGTATCTCTTAATCGTTTATTCCGATTGCCCTAAAATTAAAAGCCTTCTTATAATTTGAAGATTCCTTGTTCGGATTACCAAAAATTACAGAAATCGGTTAACGCTTTCATGCGGAAAATTAGTTTTTAAAAAGGGAGCCTCCGCTCCAATAAATAACCGCGGGCCACCTTAATCATCTTCGTTTGTTAGCCGTCCGTCTGTATCCCTAACTGGCATGGACTGATTCCTGTACGTTCCTCCCATCACTTACTGTTTTTTTTTACTCATCTACAGTTGAAAAAGCACAAGGACCCCAAGGATGGAGACTGTACTAAAAGGAGTGCCCATTTCGAGAGTATGGATGTGTGTACGCTGTAAGTTTTTTTTTTAGATCATGGACCGAGAAAACAATACCATGGACAAAACTAATTATAAGGCTACACAAAAATGCTTGACTGCGTCATCCATGATAAGAGAATTTAGCATGAAGGGAAATTTTTTTTGTAAGACGTTCTATTTTACTGCACAGTTTACAGCAAGGAGCCCAACAGTGTGACCACATTTAATTAATTCACATTATTTCGTGTGCATATACTATCCAATCAAAAGCCAAGGATATCTTCGACTTCTGATTGGATAGTCTGCACGCATGAAATAATTTGAATTAGTTAGAAGTGGTCGCACCTTTGGGCTCCTTGCTGTAAACACAGTCTTCGTACCTTTAGTTATGAATTACAGGTCAGATTGTCAAAATATAATCTAACTAAAACATTGTTTCTTCATTTTGTAAACACTGCAGGAAAAGATGAGTCATGATCAACTCTACAGTCATTTGGAAGAATATTTTGTCTCGCACCAGCTTATTTTCCCCAACCAGATGGAAGCTGGTAATAATCAACATCGTGATGTGGCCAATCAACTAGATGTCCTAAAGGAGAGTCTAAATACAGCCCAGACAAAGATCGCAGGTTACGATTGGGCGCTGCAAAACCAGTACCAAATGATTATGAATTTGGCTGAAGATGTGAAGGTACTGAAAGGTAAAGAGTAACAAGGATGATGGTCTCTCTGAGTTCCTGGGGATCATGACCAGCATTTATTAACTGGAGTATCTTTTTAAACTATGAATAATGCGGGCTATTGTGTTTTAAGTTGATTACTATTCATATGATAGAAATTTGTAGAAATTTAGGTACTTTTGATATCAGTGCCGTGTGCGGTGCTATAATTTGAAGTACAGTCACAAATTATTAGAGTGAAAGGTATCAGTGAAATATATCACTTACATACATTATATTAACTTTTTATATAGCTTACAAGTACGTAATTTTAGAATGCTGGTCATTTACATCAAAATTAGTCGTATGCAGTAATCTGGTGTTCTTCAAAATCTCCGTTTACAAAAATCATAATTATTCAAAAAGAAATAGTTTTTAATTGCATGTAGTTTTATGGCGGGTTTATAAGGGGTTTCTATAGCATAACATGTCAAATTGAGTAGGAGAATAGTCTAGCTCTAGGGAGTGCAGTTAGTCGTACATGTAGTTGGTAAAGGCAAATGTTTTATACATTCAAAGCCAGTGAGCTTAATGTATAATTATTATAATGCCATTTTTAGCATGTCAAATTGAGTAGGAAAATAGTTGAAATCTAGGGAGTGCAGTATAAAGTCCTACATGTAGTTGGTAAAGGCAAATGTTTTATACATTCAAAGCCAGTGAGCTTAATGTACATTGTATATTATAATCAGTGCTCTTTTTATCCTAAATATACATGCACAGTGTACATTTTACCTTTTTATCCTACAGTATACATTTGTTAGCATTGCTTGAAAGTACATTTTGCTGCATTCTACTTGTAGGACCAAAGTCCATACTAATTCTGTTAACATATTCAGACTTATTCTGTAGGCAATCCTGTACATGTTCAAAGGTTCTTTTTGTCCATACTGATATAACGTTAGATTAGTTAATAGTAAACGGTTTGAACCCAGGAGTTCGTCCAGGTGAGTTCATCAGTAGTTCGTCCAGGTGATCGTCCGGGTGACTGGAGGGTAGTCCAGAAAAGGGCTAAAAGCAGTCCGTGTCAGGACTAGTCTCTCATCTCACCCTGCGGACGATCACACTAGACAAACTAAGCGTAGAATAAGATATGAGGCATCATGTTAGGGATGGCGACTACCATAATTGTGTGGTAGTTTATATGTTAGACATATTTCCCAGCTAGTCTACGTTGGACTTTAATTTTACATGAGTCTATGTTAGACTTTGTTGCAAATTTTGGTGTACAGTACACCAGTGTACACTATATTTTGTGTTTCATTGTGTGCCTTTGTTAATGTTTTCCATTCGCGTTTACGCCTTAATTTATGTTCATTTATTCTGTGTTTGTACAGCGTTTGTTGGCTTTGTTAGTAGCTGTGTCTTGTGGGAAAGTGATTTTTCTCCTTGTGTATTGTTTTATCAAAATAAAAGTGTTGGTGTCGTTGTTGTTGTCTGTCTCAGTTTGTACTGTGAATGTGGTTTTTCTGTTGTTTTTTTTTGTTAGTAATTGTTAGAGTGTGGACCAATGTAATTATCCGGCAGCTGGAAAGGGTAAACTCTGAATCATACTGGAATGTGGACTGAAATTTATCATCTGATGATGAATATTACGGTTTTCATTTTTAATGAGAATACCAGAAACCAAGAGAGGATGATCTAAGAGAACACATCCCATGCCCCATGATAAATTTTTTCAATCTATTTTAAGCTTCGCGCCACACTGTGAAAGTTATTTTTAGTTCTCGTCCCCATGGTCGCGTGGCCAATGATCAGAGGATCAGATGTCACTGCGAAGATTTTTCTCGCCGTCGTGTTGACATCCATCTACTGAAATTGTAAATCGAAATTTAAAGATGCGATCGCGTTTCTCAATGTGTTTACAGCAAAGCCGCCAAATCTTAAATTTCATTACGCCATTACAACTGACCAATCAGGTGTCTTCCTTAAAATAGCCGCGCAGTATGACCACGCGCTAAAATTAGATTGAAAAAAATTATCATTGGAAAAGGCCCATGTATGGGGGATGTGTTTTCTTAGATCATCCCCTCTTGCAGAAACATAACGATTCAAAATTTCCATAATTTTGTCGAGTCCGGATTCCTCAGTAGTTTTTGACAAGTATTAGTAATCGAGGCACCCTAAATACTAGTTTTTATATTAAATATATTCATATCGGTGGGGGAAAAAATGTGCCATCCAAATAAAGATTAAATATTTTCAATGTCACGGCGTAATGTTTTTCCCCGTCCGACTTTTAAGATTGTGTATAAAAATAAATCCGATCATAGTACGTTAATATTTGTTCGTGCAAATTCATTTTAAGGATACTTCCACCCTTCGCGGGTGTCCTTCGGAAAAAATTCGTACACGCGCCAGTTTCAAGAGAAACGTTACCAAACTATATGTCAATAGAAAGCTTAATAACTGTAGTTTTCGATAAAAATATAATTTAAGCGACTTTTTTCTTTACGAAGTGTCAGGAGCCGGTAGAACCCCAAACGTCCGAGTGTTGTGCGATTGAATTTATCGGGTATCGAATGCCGCCGCATTAGCGAAATACCTGTACAGTGTTATTCACAAGGCATCAATCAACAAAACGGTGTCAGGCTTTTTAGAAATTCTGATTGGTTATTTAGATATCCTTGTCCAAAGTTGGAGGGCATACTGTAAAACATGGACTGGACTGGATTTGTAAAACATGGATTGGATTGGATTGGATTTGTAAAACATGGATTGGATTGGATTGGATTTGTAAAACATGGATTTGTAAAACATGGATTTGTAAAACATGGATTTGTAAAACATGGATTTGTAAAACATGGATTTGTAAAACATGGATTTGTAAAACATGGATTTGTAAAACATGGATTTGTAAAACATGGATTTGTAAAACATGGATTTGTAAAACATGGATTTGTAAAACATGGATTTGTAAAACATGGATTTGTAAAACATGGATTTGTAAAACATGGATTTGTAAAACATGGATTTTGTAAAATGACACCACATCGCAAGATAGTCACGAAACCACGCTTTTCCTTTGCAAACTGAGTTCGTCGGATATATTTTCTTGTAGTATTTCATTGTATTTCATTGTGCTATTGTTGAAAAGCTGCGCGGACTTTAAACAAAGTGGAAATTGAAGAATATGCTGTATAAAATTGCGACAGCTCACATTCTTTCCTGCACGCTCCTCCATGCAATCAGACGTGTACAATGCACATTGGATAGCTGTCAAATTTGTAAATTCAAGTCAACACCTCAGGAAAACCTCTGATGAATTTCGATCCTATGTTTGCGTTTCCAATCACAGGTCAAGCTCAAAACAGAAAACGGCTTTGATTGGTTTGTTGCATTGTGATTTGCGTGAAAAAGAATTGCTTACAAAGGAAACATTTGCGAACCGAGAGTACGGCAAAACAATAAATGGACGTGAAGCGCTTCGAGGTTGAGTTTTTATTTCTTATTTTGAACGTACACGTCACTCGAACCTCCCCTGACGGACATCTCCCGCCGGCGGACAGCTCTCGTAAGCGGACATTTTTTTCTGGTCCAGAGAGTGTCCGCTTGCGGGAGGTTCGACTGTATTTACGAAACAACAGTTGGAATAAAAAAATATTTTTGTGTTAGTATATATAATGAATTAAACGTCAAACGCACGCTAGTATGCCGCCTTTTGAATTTGACGCACACCAGACATTTTACTGAAGAAAAATGTATGATATGAAAGAATAATGTCGAAAAAACTTCATTATAATTACAACAGACATCCTAGTTCAAGAATTGGATCGATCTAGCAAGTTTTCGGCAAACGGTAACAGTCACGTTTTTGCGGATAGCTGTCAAAGTCACGGCGGTCAAAACAAAAGGAAAGGAATGTGGTTAGTGGGGAGAAGCGTTGCGTGATGACACAAATAACGGCTGCGTAGGAGACTCAGCGTCAAGCGAATGAAACAAAACAAAATGAAACAAATCGTGCAATTCACAATGCAGGACAACAAACCAATCATAGCCGTTTTCTGTTTTGAGCGTGACCTGTGATTGATGAATTTCGATCCTATGTTTGCGTTTCCTGAGGTTTTCCTGAGGTGTTGACTTGAATTTGCAAATTTGACAGCTATCCAATGTACATTGTACGCGTCTGATTGCATGGAGGAGCGTGCAGGAAAGAATGTGAGCTGTCGCAATTTTATACAGCATTGTTTAAAGTCCGCGCAGCTTTTCAACAATAGCACAATGAAATACAATGAAATACTACAAGAAAATATATCCGACGAACTCAGTTTGCAAAGGAAAAGCGTGGTTTCGTGACTATCTTGCGATGTGGTGTCATTTTACAAAATCCATGTTTTACAAATCCATGTTTTACAAATCCATGTTTTACAAATCCATGTTTTACAAATCCATGTTTTACAAATCCATGTTTTACAAATCCATGTTTTACAAATCCATGTTTTACAAATCCATGTTTTACAAATCCATGTTTTACAAATCCATGTTTTACAAATCCAATCCAATCCAATCCATGTTTTACAAATCCAGTCCAGTCCATGTTTTACAGTATGCCAAGTTGGAGTGGCTAAAAATATACGAGATGTGTTGCGTAAATGGTCGCCACGGGAAAAATATTTGAAATATTAAAATTGCCTGACACGGTTTTGTTCGTCATTATCCGTGTAATGTTTTGGCCAAATTTGACGAAAATCCGTTAAATCTACATACCCTATAAATTCGGTCAAAGTCGATATATTCTTCCCAAAATCAAATGCGAGATTTCAGCTCATAAAGATTCGTAAACAAACCACGTCTCCACAGGAGATTATATCGGCTCATGACACCGCGAGCCAATCAAGAAACAGGATCCCGTGGCGTCATCTACAATGGAACAGAATTTCCCGGGAAAAGTATCGCAATGCCATCACGTTTGCTTTCTCGCTGCGGCACGTTCAAGTGAAAGATCGATCTGCGAAATGGGGAAGGTAAAAAACACTGGGGAAAAACGCGGCAAGAACAGTCAGAAGTAAGACGAATCGACCGGCGAATCTGCCGAAGTTAATGTCAACAATGCTCCAGTAATGAGTATTTGGTGGCTTCGCTCGCTTCTGATTCTTCTTCTTCATCGGATAAGCTTATGTCCGATTCCGACATATACTCTTTGGAACTTGTGCTTTCGATAGCTTTTATTTTTAAGCTACTCGCTCCTGAAGGCCGCTCCGATAATTTCTCATTCGATGTCAAGCTTGGACAGCTTGAAGGATCTTGGCCGAACCAAGATCCTTTGTCGCTTTCCGCTAGCTCTTGTTTACTTTCTTCAGCGAAAGCGTTTTCAGCTTTCTTCTTCGGTCCTGTTTTTTTCTTGACTTTTACCCAAGGACTTCTTTCGTTTTTAGACTTTTTCATCGCATGTAAACATTCCCGGCGCGGGACAACTAATTCCACGTGAAAATTCAAAATGCGAGTGAAATACGAGTTCCGGCGTGAAGCCCTTTGCCGCGAAAATTACCCAGGGGAGTCCACGCATTTGAGAGATTATGACACCTTTGTGAATTATTAATTTTTATTTGAAAATACCTTTTCCGAAATAACTCGCGCGCTTTTCAAGATTTTTAAAAAACAATTTCTGTAAATGTTAGGAAAAATACTTAACTTCAATCTAGTCAAATAAAAATAAAATTGATTTTTTTTCAACTCTCAAAGGGTGGAAGTATCCTTAACTGCTTTCTGGATTGTAACGTCACTAATGTAATAAAAACAGTGTAGTGTGCGTAGTTAGTCTATGTTAGACTATTAATTTTATGGCGGTCTATGTGAGGCCATGGTAGTTCCTGTTTCTTGCATGTCATCTGTCATCCAGTCTATGTTAGACTGTGGCAATCCATTTTGGATTACGTTAGTCCATTTCACTCTCGGTCTATATCTTGACTGTTGATCTTTTATTTAATGTGGATTTTCATCTTTCATTTGTAGTAATCAGCCCAGTATTGTGTGATGTTAGGTTATTTATTCCATATTTCCTCCACAATTTAGTTTGCTAGGAAGGGATAACGTGGGGTCTAGAAGGTGAGCTTTCTTCCTGCTTTCATTTTGCCTAAAAACATAGGACTTGAAGTCGATTAGTAAGAGGTAAGCAAGCAACACATCGGAATGTGAACGAATCTCCATTGAACGCAAAGATTAGTTAGTAATATTAAGATAAATACATGATATGGACAGAAAAGAACATTTGTAAATAATCACGAGGGTTGTCTTACAAATGATACTTAAAGACATCATACACGGAATCTATTTGCATGT